>JANTPZ010017152.1:0-10096 GCA_025593235.1 Vachellia pachyceras | reverse complement strand
TTCCTCTTTCTTACTTTTTCTCTCTTTCTCTTTCTTACTTTCCTCTTTCATACCCACTTTTTCTTACTTTTTTACCTCGAAATCTATAAAAGCTATAATTTCCCAAACATAAATCACATTTGCCTTGATGAATGTACACGTGAATTAATGTAATTAATAGGAACAATTGCCTTGATGAATTAATGTAGTGGGTACAGGCAAAGTACACGTGAATTAATGTAATTAATAGGAACAATTGCCTTGATGAATGTGCCAACTAGCACACTACAGTTTTTTTTTTAAATTTAGCCTGCGATAAAAAAACTTATTTAAGGAACGGTCCCATGAATAAAAATATTTAATTAGAGGTTTCATTGATAACATGAGGTGTTGTCAACATCAGTGCATGCTGTTATCAATACAAGGACATCATATTGTTAATTGAACCTCAGAATAAATATTTTGATCAATTGGACCATTTTTTAAATAAATTTCTTATTTAGGACCTCAAAATAAACTTCGTTTTTTTCCTGTTTATTTCATGGCATTAGACCCAAGAGTTTTTTGTCACAGAATAATTATTTCTATTGTTGGTAACTTGGCAACGTGTAGTGCAGATTTAATGTTTAGGGTTTGAGCTTAGAGAGGTATTAACCTTTTAATAAAGGGATGGGTAATTGATGTGAAAGGAAGGCTTTTTATGATCACTAGTGGAAGAAATTTCATATTGATTAACGTGCACAAACCCTACCAACTAATCTAATACCCCGTACACGCAAGAGATTTTGATGGAAGTGGAAGTGAAAGTGAGTTCTAAAGTGTGTTTGGTATGACCATGGAAGTATGATATAAAAATACTAAAATACCCTTTAAACAAATCATTCTCCCATCCATTGAATGCCCTCTGTCGCAAATAGCACGGAAGATGTTGTGAGAGGCGGAGGTGGTGCCTCTGTCGTAAATCTGACTCCATCGAAAGTAGAGGAGGCAATGCCTCTGTTGTAGATCCAACGCCATCAGAAGTGGAGGAGGCGATGCGCAAGATTGTCTCTTCGTTCTCTGTTCATTTTTTTCTGGTTTCGTTTTCTATTCATCGTCACTGTCGTCGTCACTGCAAGATTGTCTCTTTGTTCACTGTTCATTTTTTCTTGTTTCATTTTTCTGTTCGCCGTCGCCATGGCCATCACCACAAGATTGTCGCTTCGTTCTCTGTTTTCTATTTACTGTTGCTGCAAGACTTTGTCGTTCATCATCACCATCATCCACCAAGTTCGCCGTCATCCTCCACCAAGTTCATTATCATCATCCTCCATCAACATCGTCATTCACCGTCATTCACTGGTGGAGAAAATGAGTATGGTGATGATGGAGCTTTGAGGGTAGAGGTATAAATGAAGAAGGAATTGGTGTTGGAACTCGGTTCCATAGGCAAGAGGTTAGAACCGAGTTCCAACAATTTTCATGGACCTGGATTCCATGGATTACCCGCTTCCACAGTACCAGACACACAAAAATCTAATTCCAATACCAGTTCTAATTCCCTGACCCTAATTCCCCGTTACCAAACAGTGCATAAGATTTTGTCCAAAAGGTCTTGATAATCCAACATTTTACTTTCTGTTTACATCATAATTTTTTTTCAAAAAATTTATTGTACTAATTAATGTGGGTTTTGCATATGAAGCACAATCAATATATCAATTTATATCCATGTGGGTATATATAAAATAAAATTATATCAATTTATTCATAAAATATGTACATGTTCGTTTTTCAAACTTGATACAGTGCATGAAAAATACGTGTCTAGCGATAGCCTAATACCTATTAATCTATTATTAATTATAATTTTATAGCCACCTTGTAATTCTTATTTTAATATATTGTTTAATCTTTTAATATTAATAATGTTCGCTAAATACTGTACGTAGCCGATCATTACATCAATTAATATCCACGTGTATGTAGGCATATATAAAATAAAATGTATAACTTGCATAAAAAATAAAACTTATAAAAAATTAAATAAAGTTGTTCATGAAATATTTGTAGTGTTGTTCATTTTTCAAACTTGATACAAAATACATGTGTCTAGCGGTAAATAGATACCTCATTATATCATCATCATCTCCAAACCTTAATATAAAATTGGTTAAATATTTTTAGAGAGGTTAAGGAAATTAAATAAAATAAAACATGAATATTTTAAAATATACATAATTTAAAGTAGTTTCTTTAACTTTTTTAATACTTACAGAATAATCAACGATTGCATAAAAAAGAGAGTTCAACGTAAAAGAATAATTTATAAAGAGAAATAATCTCTTAATTTATAAATCACATCATTACGAGCTTTCCATGTGGAACTCGTATATAATATTATTGTTATTCCCTTTAAGATCTGACGGTAACTCCATACCATGATACTTCAATCAACCTTTTGTCGATCAAAACCCTCTATCTGTAAGTAGCCCTCTCTAAATGGCTGGTTAACGTGTCCGTGACTCTACTAAAATGCTTTACTCAGCCTACTAGTTAATCCCTCATGCATTAATGTGATGAACACAGACAACTAAAGTAAAAGTCTATTGCGTATTAGAATGGGGGAGTTCCTTAACTCTTAAACCTTACCTTACCAGTGAAACTTTTCAACATAGCTGGGAGTTCGGTGTTCGTTTGGGAACACAGTAAAGAAGTACGTTTACGCAAATTGAGGTAAATATGTGAAAGGGATTATCTCGTTTTACGAAAAAACACTGTGTACGTTTAACTTTTACAATCGCTCCGCCAAACAAACCCTGAGGCTTTGTCACATGAATGTTGATCATATAATGGGCAGCGTGGTAGGCCATGGGAAAAACTGTATATAATATAATTATAAATGGAATTAATTTCGTTCTTTTGATTCTATCTGATATTCATTTGAATGATTATAGTCTATAATAATTATCATCGGCTTGCATTTCGTAATTAAGGGACCTGAGTTATGTTCTTGTTCTGCAACCTGTATAACGTCATGTGGTAGATATTTTACATAGAAGTCGTTATCATTAATAAATAAGTCATCAGTACATCAATATAGAGTATAAAAAATAAAATGGATTGGTATTGTTGTTTTATTGTTCTCATCGACTTATATGGCCTGTCATATTTCATATTTTTATATATTGCTTTAATTTTTTAATATTAATGTAAGTTAAATCCTGTACGTAACATGAATACCATGCTAATTAAATTAAAGCAAATAATCAATATTGGTTGGCACAAGGGGTAACGACTTATATCCCTTAACAAGCTGTTAGGAGTTCGATTCCTAACCTTAGATATGGAGCTGACCATTTTGGGAGGAGTCTACTAGTCTTGTGGGCGTTCAGTAACTCTGACAGAGATTAGTTACTGCTACCGGTGGTGGATAGTCTGGGAAAGCAACAAAAAAATTAAAGCAAATAATTAATGAGATGAAGACCCAGTCAAGAGGTGAAAATTAAACATGTTGGATATGTAAAACATAGATAATTACAACTAGTTATGGATTGCGTGCCTATAATTTAATTTCAAGGAAATCTGGCCAAAACCAAAACAACATTCAAAGGAAATTTCTCTTTCTTAAGTAAGTCCTGCAACTTTATATGAAATCAACAGTTAATCAACAGTTACATATATATACATATATATAAAAAGCTACTTAATTTCCTTGCTACTTGGTTAATCAATTGGATCATCAAATTTATGGCCTGTTTGGAATGGTGGAAATGGGAGGATGAAATTTGAATTGGAATTCAATTCCATGATGTAGTCATGTTTGGTATGATGGAATTACAATTTCATGTGGAATTCAATTCCACCAAAATCTATGGAATTCAATTACATACCCAAGCATATAAAATTCATGTGGGTTCTATGGAGCCTAAATTTTTTGGACATGGATTCCATATTCATTTCTATGGTATACCAAACGTAATTTTAAAGCCCATTTCCTTATCCATTTCCACTTCCATCTTCATCTCCATTTCCATCAAAATCAATTCCATCGTATCAAACAGGTTTACATTTTAGTGGCAGGCCAAGCCATCCCCCTCCCCGTCCTTCTCTTTACAATTTATAACCCCAATTTTTTGACAGAGACATATGAATTTAATTTATAACCCTAATTTAATTAGGTGAAGGATTGGAATATAGCAAAAGCAGTGTACGTTTTTTTGTATAATGCACATGTATTTATCAAAGATAATTTCATTTAAAGTATTGTTAGATGCTAATTTTGAATATATCTATAATAATAATTCAAATATTGATTCATTATATTTTTTGAGGGATATAACTTCTTCCATGAAATCCAACTTCCCTGAAATGTGTTTGCTTGGCTCTGGCTAGAAACGTTGAATGGTTCAACGTTTAAAATTGAAATTAAAGTCAGTATTAAATTCCACAATGAATATTTTCTCATAAAGAGTAGAGACAAAACAATGGTCCGAAGTGAATAGAAAATCGCACTCGAGGAAGGGAGTGGGGGAAAAATAATTAACTAATTAATTACTTAAAATCTGCGATATATAACATGAAATTTTACTAAAATATTTCATTAAAATATTATGTATAACGGCTTTAAGAAATATTTGTGTTGCTAATGAGTATGGTTTTTTTTTTTGTTAAGCCAATAATGAGTATGATTCTATAATAAAAAATCTATTATGTCTTCGAATTCAAGATTACATTAATTTAAAATTAATTATTCTTCCCTCCAAAAAAAAAGTACGTGGCACAAAAATAGGAGGTTAAAAGTTGTCATCTTTAGTAATGATGGAAAAACTACACTGAAGGAAGGAGAGGTTATTGTAAAAGAAATAATGAAAGGCATTATAAATGTGTTCATGCAATGTTACCTCCAAAGAGTGAGTTTGAGATGGTGTTGGGAAAGCACGTTTACGTAAGTTGAAACAAAACTCTTTTCACATATTTACGTTCTACACTGTAAATGAATAGTTTTAACAAATAATCTAAATATAGACACCTTTTGTTTATTATGGTTAGATAAGGTTCTGGGTTACAAACCAACATTGATATGTTTATACAATTGCAAGGGAAAAGGAAACTTTCTTTTCTCCTTTCATCATCTCCTCTCTTCTTCACTATTTATCACCTTTATTTCAAAATGTGTTCCGTTCAAATTTGTTTTTCAATAAATTTATTATCAATGCTAAATTATGAAAATAACAATAATTAATTAAATTCACATTGATAAATTTTGATATAAATAGTTTAATATTGCAATAAAAAATAAAAAAGCATTTTGTATAGAAGTACGTGTGAGCCATTCAAATGTTGATTTTACATATATGATTGAAAAAAAGTGCTCATACAATCAGAAAGGGTTTGTTTGGTGGAATTTTTGAAAAAAATCAAACGCACGTTTAACAGTGTTTTTCCGTAAAATGAGATAATCTTTTTCATATATTTACATTGACTTACATAAAAATACTTCTCTACCGCGTTCCCAAATGGACACATAACTTAAGATTGATGAATCGACCCAACTCATACATTAGTTCAGAATTTTAAAAATTATATTGTATACCTAAAGGCTATAGTACTACAAAAACATATACTATATAAATGTCTTGTCTAATAGAATGGTTAATGAGAAAATTGATCCTCAGGCTAGAAAATCTATCCCCGTCATGTCCTTACGAGCTACGTACAATCCGTGTTAGAGCACTTTACCGCGTTGATTATTTAAATAAATCAGAATTGATAGTAATTGAATAAAATATCTCGTTGATTAAATGATTTGGGCCTTCTAAAATTTAGTTCAGAGTACTCTTTTGACCAGGCAACACTTATCACAAACTAAACACTCCCATCTCTCTCTTTTTTTTTTACATATAATTCATGATTAACAATATACAAAATTAAAATTATAACTAAGTTCGCCATATATAAAAAAAATTTCCTTATTCATATGTATTCATACTTCATTCTTAGCCAACACATGTTCATCAGTAAAGAAATACATTCAGAGTCGGAGATAAATTAAACACAAGCCATTATATTATATTGGGCCTGTTTGGCGGAGCGGTTGTAAAAGTCAAACGCACGTTCAATAGTGTTTTTCCATAAAATGAGATAATCTCCTTTACATATTTATCTCGATTTGCTTAAAAATATTTTTCTACTATATTCCCAAACAGGCACTTCTTTATTTTTAAGTGAGGTTTTAATAATATATTTCATTTTGGAAAAATTACCCAGAGGTCATAAGCAATAGAATTAACCATAAAATGATCCCAAAGATTCACAAAATTGCCATAAGGTCCCAGGAGTAGCAGCAGATGTGTTAATTAATGTTAGTAAGGTTGTTAATGACAATCTCAGCAGCTAATCCTGGGACCTTATGGCAATTTTGTGAATCTTTAGGATCATTTTATGGTTAATTCTATTACTTGGGACCTTTGGTTAATTTTCCCTATCATTTTTATTGGAGTGAGATAAATCCTATGTCAGATTTTATCATGAAACTTCTATAAATTTTTTTAAATTTTTTTTACATTAAACGACAGACCACCTGAGATAAGCTTTGTGATGTTAGGAAGATAAAGAAATATTGCAATTTGCTAGCTCAGTCTTTCTCCACACTTAAACTAAAAGAACTAATTAAAGTGATTTATTATAATTATAAAGTAATGTATTATTATATGGCGGTTGACCCATTATGGTAGTTAGGCTTGACTTCTCCACTGTGAAAACTTCTCTTTGAAGTTTAGACTGAGTTGGTTTAGGTTGACCAAAATCTGTGTGCCATTTAGTGGAACTCAATCCTAAGGACATTAGTTTTATATAATAATATACTTCATGACTAAGTAATAACTTATCTATTTAATAGATAAAAATATATAAATTTAAATAAATTTAAGAATATGAAAAATTCAATATAGAATAAAAAGGTTAAAGTATATATATTTGGTTTTCTAATTCTACATCAAATTTTAGTTTAATTTCTTAAATTTATAATGTTATGATACCGTCAATCTCATTAATTATAAAGTCATCATTTAAATTTTCCAAGTCAATACTCTCCTTTAATTACATTAAGGATGTAAAACTAAAATTTAATGGAAATTTAAATGATTGAATATATAATTAGCTTTTATGAATTAACAAATATTAAACATGAATTTTTAAATGATGCATGACTAATTTTCATCTCTTTTATTGAATCCTGAACTTATTACCTTTTGATGCTTACACCTTACCATAGTTATTTTATTTAAAATTTGTTACCGCAAAGAAATAGACTTACAAATATATGATATACAAGAGGAAGAAGGAAGCTTTCACTTGGCTACCATTCACATGAAAACAAATGTGACTCGACTTTATTATTATAGTTTTTCTCAGGTTTGGATGATCTCCTAACGTTTTTCTCAATCATTTTCTTCATACGTAATGTAGATTATTAACTCTAAAACTTATTATTAGAATTAGTTGACATTTTTATTAGATTATATATCATTTTATAAGTTAAATAAATTAATCTGAAGAAAAATAATAAATATAAATATTATTAAGTAATGTATTTGATTTCCTTAATCTTCTCAAACAAAGTCAATTGATTCTTATGTCAACCATAGTATTCCAAAAAATGATGACTTCTATAAAATAATGAAACACATATATCTTTTTGAGTGAAACTATACGATTTGGCTATTAGCGTTTGAATATGTTTTCAGTAGCTGGATTGATTGGGAGCCAATAACATAAAATGATGACTTCTATAAAATATGTTTTCAGTAGGTGGATTAATTGGGATCCAAATCGCACAATTTCAACTCAAAAAATAGGTATAGCAGCATTGATTGAACTTACAAAACTAATTTAAAGAATGTCAAATTTTCTTTACTTGATAAAAATAGGACTTAATTAAAAGTATGTCAAACTATAATACTTGATGAAATGGAAAAATCTATAAGAATTTCATTAAAAATAAGTTAAAATTATAAGGACTTTCAGAGTTGTTATGCTTATATGTTTTTAAAAATAATGAAACTTTTTCAATTAATAATGCCATCTAATCCTTAATATAAAGTGAATTTTATATTATGGTCCGAAAGGGGAGTATTTTTTTATCTCTTAATGTAGCTTTTTTAACCTAAGGAGAAGAGAGCAAGTATGCCTTTTTATTATTTATAGATCTCCCCTCTCTAAATGATGTTTAGGGGTGTTTGTTAACCTTTTAGAATCACTTTCATGTAAGTCAAGATAAAACTTTTCTCACATACTTATCTTGGATTATGTAAAATCACTTTTCAAAAGTTAATCCAAACACCTCCCGAACAAATTATCATAATTATCCTTCATCCTCTCCGTAAAAAAGAAAAAAAACTATTTCTGCTATCAAACATGACCCAAGTTGCTGCTAACCCTATAACAGTTTGGGGCTTTTATTTTATCAAACTTAATTGCAAAGAAATAGAGCTTCTTAACTATAAGAGGAAGAAGGAAACTTTCAACTTTGTCTTAATTGCAAAGAAATAGAGCTTAACTATAAGAGGAAGAAGGAAACTTTCAACTTTGCAAATGACGTGAAATTAGTTTACCCTCTTTCTCTGTGGTTCTCAACATTTTTTGGATTTAATAAATTTGTTTAGTGACTTCTACTATTTTTAAGTTTAATTTTAATGGAGTTTTGAAGATGAATGACTACCTCAACTTAAGAAATAATGATATTAATTATATGAAATGACAACAAAACCTCAAATGATGACAACTACTATATATTTTAAAACTTCTAAAACTACCCAGTTCAAAACAGACAAGTGTGAAACCTTAAAAGGGTAACAAAATGAGGTCAGGGATAAAACACTAGTAATTAAGGATCGCCTATGGCGAATAACTAATGATTAAAAATAGAATGATAATGAAATGAATGGGGATACGATATACAACTTTATTTATTTATTTGCGTCTGAGACTTGATCTTTTCTTTGAACTTTGACTTTGTTTTGCCATGACCTCAGCCTCGTGGGATGATAACTCAAGTCTACATACGACTAGGTTCAATTAAGGAAACCTTTGTTTTATTATTATTTTCACATGAAATTTTATGAATGATTCTCAATGAAGATTTTCTTACGTTTTTTTAATGAATATATTATTCAACTAAGACAGAGCATCTCTTAATGCATTATTAAACATGAGGTTGTAAGTTTGATAATTTGTATACGGTAAGATGGGTCCGTAAGTTATGACAAATTTATGGATCTTACAGGGTTATGATTTTATTTCATGTTTTTATGGAAAGGCTCTCACAACAAGGGTTCAATGTTTTTTTTTTTCTTCCATGCAAAGGCTGATTCTTTCTTCGTTGACCTGTTATAATTATAGTTACGGGACGAATATTGTATGTAACTTGCAGTCTAAGCTTTTTGAAGTCATTATTCGTGCTTCGCAAGTTAGGAGTCTTTACTCATTTCTTATTAACTGTAAAGCTCTTTTTTTTTGCCTTTCTTCCTTTTAATGGTGAGAGGGATAGATTGATATATATATATATAGAGAGAGAGAGAGAGAGAGATTTGTAATAATAAAAAATATGCAAATTTACAACTGAGAGAAGTGAGTTGAGGGGAATGCACAAAATTGGAGTTACATATCCCCAAATCAACACATTTACACACTCAAACACAAGAATCTATAGTCTTTTGTCGTTAATTTCTTCTGCTGGTATGAACCATTACTGGTGTTACCAAGTAATACAAATTCGAGCACTGTCATTAATTTTAATTTATTCTACAACTATTTCAAGTATTGTTGTAAGTCTGGGTCTTCTATATCTCCTAAGAAGCAAAGAAGAGCAGACAACACTTACAGATGAAAGAGCCATGCATGCACCAGCAACCCAAGGAGGCAGCTTGATCCCTAATGAAGGGTACAGAACCCCAGCAGCAACTGGTATAGCAACAACATTATAAGCCATTGCGAATACATAATTCAATCGAATCCGAGAAAATGTCTTCCTTGAGAGATCAATGGCTGTGATCACATCTTCCAGATTGTTTCTCATCAGTACATAGTCTGCAGCTTCTATTGCAATATCCGTGCCAGCCCCGATCGCCATGCCGAC
>JANTPZ010017145.1:0-10160 GCA_025593235.1 Vachellia pachyceras | reverse complement strand
TCTGCTTGACGACCCAACTGGTATGCTATTATATTACTATATATTCAATCATAATGGATCCTTAATTTTCATTCTTTTCTGGAAGCTTTGGATCAGGCGGTGGATCATATATATTTGATGAATTATACTTTATCAGCTATTCGTTTTCTGTTAGAAATATTCAATTATATTATACTGTCCTCATTCTCCATGCGTCTGATCATACAAGCAAACAGCAGCCAGTAGCAGGAAGTCGTCAAGAAGCTAGTCTGGGGCGTGCACTATCGTATATATAATATATATGATATTTTTATTATTTAGTCTAATTTTGAAAATAAAATAATGCGATGATGATGGAGCCACTAATGTAAATAAAGTTGTGATGGTACGAATAAATAGCATGGGGGAGAAGTAATAAGTCCATTGAAATTTGCAGAAGAAAACAGCAAGTGATAGATACTATAGGTACTACTTGAAATTAATTAAAGTATCAAGTCATCACTTCCAAAATTTCAAAAATTTCTTTTATACTTCATCTATTTCTTTTTCTATTACAAAATGAATGGGCTACTGGTGTACTGCTTGTGCGAATTGCACTTCAATCAGGAGCACTAACTCTAGTGCACCACTTGATAGCTTTTTAATTTCTCCCCTCAACACTTTCAGCCATTGTTATTCATATTATAGCCTGTTTGAGCATCTAAAAGCCATTTCTGCGCTTATCGATATAAAATTCTTCGGAATCTGTGTCCGTTCTCCCAGCGGACTTACCAAACAAGCCCTATATTATTTAATGTGTATCAAGTGAAGTCATCTATCTATCTGTGTATATATATCGGACAAAACTCAAATGAAGTATATATACACATTTTAACAACTAATATTAATAAAATAATTAGTGTGGTTGGAGAACTTGACCTAGTGAATATATATTCCTATTACTTGAGTCCCTTTGAAAAGCACTATATATACATATATAATCAGGCATTTGGGATTATGTCTAACAGTAATATTGAAAGTGCAGTTTGTGATGGTGGTGTTGAAGGGGTCGGTTCCAATATCATTTGAAGGGAACAAGGAAGCAGCAGCTTATGCAGAGATAGTGTCAATGGGAGGAATCAATTCTGAAGTGAAGAGGAACCTTATTGCAACACTTGGGTCCATTTTGCAGGACAAGCTCGCTGTTCCCAGAACTCGCTTCTTCCTTAAGGTCTTCGATACCACTGTCTTTCGCAACGCCTCTAAACTCTAATTCACAACCAAAACCCCTTCTCGTTAATTGCTATTTTATGCATCATCAACAGCAACCCATCTTTTGTGGACTTCAATTCCTTTGATAGTTGTGTGCAACTTCATCTTCAATCATATCCCTCCACTTTTTCTCATCCTATTTCATCTATATTATTGGCTTGGTTAATTTCTTGAAACAACTACTATTGATAGATCAGCGAAAGCTCATATATACTAGTCTCTGAAAATTTAAGAGAGGTTATATATATATATATATATATTAAAAAAATAGATAAAATTGAAGCTCATACAATTTTAATAAGAACTCAGACCATATGTTATGAATCAGATAGAATAAGTTGAAGGGGACTTGAATTATGAATCAGATGAAGGC
Organism: Vachellia pachyceras; assembly: GCA_025593235.1. NCBI lineage: Eukaryota > Viridiplantae > Streptophyta > Magnoliopsida > Fabales > Fabaceae > Vachellia > Vachellia pachyceras. The sequence continues at coordinate 8,557 of JANTPZ010017145.1, read as the reverse complement.
TCCCTTTTCTGAGTGAACAAAAAAGATGCTCAATATAAGGAAGGTAGGGAAATGAATGAGTTGAGATGTGTGTGTTCACTAACCATGACCTCATTCTCATGCCATCTCTTTCTAATATTATTGTGAAGAATTATTTTAAGGTCATGAGGAATTGGAATGTAATGACAAATTTTTTTAGCATAAAAATAATAACATGTCTATGATGTCAACTTTTTATTGAAAACTTTAAGTAATTACCTTGTTGGGACAAATTCCCTCTATTATGTGTAACTGAAACATCCATTATAATTGTATAGAGTTCAAACTAACAACCTCGCATTTGAAAAGGATTTAAGAAAGGAGTTTGGTATTGCTGGGTTATTAGGCTGGACTTTAATTTCATTGCTTTCTCAGCTGGAAAGAAATTGTTACCATCTAACTCCCACTCTGGTTTGCATATCGTTATGGTTCAACTGGATCCACTGCATATGGGCCCACAACTGGATTTTTGTTCTCACGCTACCTAAAATCATAAAGGAAGGCACAACATTTGAAGGATCGAGAACACTCAGCATTTCTTGTGACAATTTTCTTGATTTTAAAGGATTTTTTTTGTAGTATTTTTTGCGATCAAGTTACTTCATAGTAGTGCGTGATGATTGTTACAAACTGTCAGCTCAAGAGAAAATATATGCAAACAGCGCAAGGCCATTTGCAACAAACGATTGTCAATCTCCCAATGCGTTGACAATGACACAACTGATGACAGAAATATTGGACTCGTTTAGGAAAGCAACAGGAAAGTACTTTTATGCAAGCAGATATAAATATGTGGAGGAGATTATCTCATTTTACGGAAAAAACTATATTGATCGTACCTTTACCTCTTCCAAATGTTGTCACAAACAAACCCAATATTACGTCCATGAATAATTAATACAACATCCATGACACAACCTTGCCCTTGGTATCATATTTTTCTTTTTCTCTCTATAACCCATACCAATCATTTTTCACATCTTTATTCCTCTTTCCTAGAAAATTGTATTTCCCAATATTCTTCCCATAAAATTCAATTGTGAACAGTGAATAACCAGAAAAATTAGACTTGTATTGTCTGCCTGTACTTCTTTTTTCTCTCTTCTCCTTCTTCTAAATACTTTGTGTACTTTCCCCATATTATTAACTTGCCAAATAAAATATATTCATGTTTCTACTCAAAAATACTTAAAAGACACACACACACACACACACGAACAATAATAGTTAAAGACTTGATATTAAAATCAAGTCTAATTTTAGGATATATAGTGCACCACATTGCTGCCAAATTATCGGAACTACTTCAACCCTTCAAATTACTAAAATATATAAATGATGACAACGATAATTTAATTTGAGGATAAACTAAACTCAAACCCATTATGTGGTGATATATTTAAATTACTATATTTGAGGATAAACTAAACTCAAACCCAAACTTCATCTTTTTTTTCAATTAAGTTGAATCCCATCAGCTCATAAAATAATTTCCAAGAAAAAAACACAAGTTCAAAGAGAATTTGAATCACAGACCTTAAGACTCAAACTCATATCATTCATTACCAACAAATAATGAACTCCTTCGCTGATTATTTATTCTTCAGCAACCAAAATTCATGCTAAGCTATGAAGAAACTAAGACTTCAATTGATATATGACAGACACAAGACATGAACAATACCAATATGATCTCTCTTTTTATAATACTAGATTAGACAAACATGCAAAATATGAACCACTTGCCAACAAAGGTGCTTCAGCAAATATTTTCATATTTGGCAAGGCATTTCACGAAAAATCATACATGCCATAAAAAATGAAAAGCTATCATTAAAACTTGGGATCAGACTGACATGCAAAATATAGGAACCACTCAACATAGCAAATGTTTCAGAAAATATCTATAAATTTGCCCAAAGTAAATGCTTCATGAGAGTATCTAGAGTTTTAACAGGTTCATAGTGCATATCATAATGCCCAAAGTAAACATCTTTTCAATTTCTGCATTAGAGAACTATCATTGAGTTGGTTCATTTCGTGAATTTGTGTTTAGGGCTTTTATAATAAGAACATCCACATCCTATCATTATCTTTTAAAGTGCACAGGAAAGAATTTATATGATGGTTAAGTGTAATAAATACAAACCTCAATTATAAAAAAAAAAGCAAAATCCTTTGTAAAAAACAGGCGGATTGTTAAAGCAGGGTAATGAACTGGTAATGGGTTTCTCTCTTGATTTGTAGTTTGTTTCCTGTGCAAAATATAGATATATGTATATATAACGCGAAGAAGACCAGAAGAAATGTAGAGAGAAGATCTTCACAGAATGGTGATGGAATGCAAAGATAATTAGAAATTGAGAAATTTAAAATCAGATTCCAAATAAGAGAATTAATGAATAAAATGTCCTAAAGATTCACAAAACTACTATAAGGTCACGGGAGTAGCTATTGAGGTTGTCATTTACAACTTTACCGGCCTTCATTAATAACCTCAACAGCTACTCTTAGAACCTTATGATAGTTTTGTGAGTCTTAAAAATTTTTTCTACGTTAATTCTTTTATTTATGATTTGAATATAAATTTTCCCTAGAAATTTCCTACGAATGGCTTTGAGATGAGGCGAGCGGAGCTTCGTAGTGGCGGTCGAAGATCAATAGCTCTGTGATTGTGGCAGTCGACGAGCAGAGATTCGCTATCAATCCAAAGCTTCAATGGATAAGATTTTCATGCTGGGAATGGTGAGTGGCTTCGTTAGGGACTAGGAATTAGAGCTTTTTAGTGTTGTTTTTAACAAGGGTAAGAAGGTGATTTCACTGTTGAAATGTATCACCCTCAGGTCTTTTTATTTCCTGATTTTGAGGGACTTTTTACCATATTTTCTACTCCTTGATTCTCTACAGTGATTCCCCCCTAATTTAATCATTTGATTGACATTTTGATGGCCAAAAACTTATTGCATTGACATTTTAGGATAGGGATACTGTGATCTGTCGAGTCAAAGCGGTGGAGAAGTACTTATAGACTTATTCACACCAGTCGAGGTAAATATGGAGATTATTTTGTTTTATGGAAAAATACTGTTGAACGTGCTTATGGGTATAAGCACCTTGTTGTCAAATAAGACCGGTGGAGTTGGTTTTACGCCATCGTCAATCGTACTTGTCTGCAAGTGAAAAAAATATGCCGTGCTTGAACCTCTCCACTAACGTCAGCCTCGACGGCGTCGACACCTCCTCCATTCTTTCTGAAGCCAGCTCCTCCGTCGCCAAGCTCATCGGCAAACCTGAGGCCGTACGGTCCTCCTTGATTCCTTTATTCATTCCCATTATCCATCTCTTTTCTTCTTTTAATAAGTCTGGCTATTAATTTGCGTTGTTGGGAATCACCCCTTCATCAGAGATTTTATAGTTCTCTGAAAACAGAGATTTTAGGCATGTCGTATATTTTGTCAAACTTCAGCGTTTCAAGGACTCTTGATGATTTAACGTGCTTATCCAATGATTAATTCTTGAGGGTCTCTATATAATTTGATTAATTTCACATCTGAACATTTTCACGAAGCTTTTTATGAAGTTGTGAATTCTTTGATACAAAACATTTCATTCAGTAGTCCCACCTCTGGAGGCATCTAAGGTACAAGGCATTTTGGAGCAATTGCTTTTTTTGGGTTTAATTTCAAGTTACGTTTCTTAATTCTTGAGACACACTGTTTAAATTTTGGTCTCCTAACTGTGCCGCTTTCTAGTGATGGGTGATGATCTCAACGAATTTGAACTCTGTCAAACTGATAATTTCTTTACTGTGTTTGAAGAATACTTTTTGGAAAGATGCCAGAAACATGATCTTTTAGATAGATAAAATGATTGTTTCTAATTTTGGTGAATGGCGTTTCTATTTTGCTTATACGCCTGTCTATGTGGGCACTTGTTTTCTCGTTTTTTCAGTGTCCTAAAGCCTTCATATTCTGCTTTTCTCACATTTGCAGTATGTAATGATTGTCCTGAAAGGATCGGTGCCCATATCTTTTGGTGGGAACGAACAGCCAGCTGCTTATGGTGAGCTGGTGTCCATTGGTGGTCTTGGCCCCGATGTGAACAAGAAGCTTAGTGCTGCAATTTCCTCAATTCTTGAAACCAAGTTGTCTGTTCCGAAGTCACGCTTCTTCTTGAAATTCTATGACTCGAAGGCAAGTTTACCTATAAAATATAGGATGATTTGCTCTGTGCTCTTTCCTTATTTCAGCAGAGTCAAGAATATGCAGTGTTTTTATGCTTTTCCACAGCACTAGATTACTTAATAAACTTTACTGTTCAAGACTTAATGTAGCTCCTTTCTGCTGTTCTTGGTGACAAAAATCTTAGGTTGACCTGGTTATATACCCTTCTAGGAGATTCAAGTCTCAAAAATTGACTGAGAAATTTGCAGTCCCTTTGTAATTCCATATTTCCAATTTAGAATCCACGGTTCCATACCAAACAGACGTGAGAAGGAAAGATAAAGATTGTGTGGATGCAAAAAGCATTGCTAACAGTGAAACTTTGTGAGAGCCCTACTCCAAACGTTAGATTGTAAGATTTTTGTTATTGTAAGATTTTTGTTTTTTGCCAACAGATTTGATTATGAGATTGGGGAACCTATGATTCATGTAAGCTCCACATTTATGTCTGATGCTTATGATGTGGAGCTGAAGTGCTACACCTTCTAAGTGGTTGACTCACAACGCTCTGTCTTCAAAAGAGATAGCTTAGGTCAATCATGAATAGACAACCATCAGATGCATATTTTGTGGGAATTATTCCCTTACTTGCATATTTACTCATCATGAACTTCATCAACTAAAATAAAATCTTTCGTGCTTGATAATCCAACTTGTAAACTTTCAATATTGATTATACATCTTCGGCAAAAAAAAAAATATTGATTATACATCTGAATAATGTCTGCATTTCTGTTCATTGGTTTCCTGCTGCTTGATGGTGCTTTCTTTGTTATGCAGGGTTCCGACTTTGGGTGGAATGGGTCTACATTCTGATTCCATTTTACTTAGGGTGTGGTGTATGGATTCACTGTTCCTAAATGTCATGTCTTAAGTACTGCGACTTTAAAGATAATACGGATGTTACTAATAAGCAAACAGTGTGCTTTTCATGAATGTGAAATGAATTGCGTTGTGGATGTTGGTTACGACTTTTCGTGAAATCTATACCATCTGTTAATCTTTATCCACGGATGGTTGCGACTGATATGCTTGATACGCAACAAGTATGAAAGCATATAGTGAAATCGGAACCTCTCAGGTTTTCGTCTGTTGTTTTATGCAGATAACACGAAGTATAGTGTTCACTTTTTCTGGGTAATAGCCATGATGAGGTCCAGGTGATTCAAAGGAAAAGGAAACAATGACGAGAATCCTTTGTTTTAATTTCCATTATTTTTCCTCTTTTCTCTTAAAACAACGAAATATATTCCCGCGAAACCAACATACAAACGATCGTTATTCTATTCGTAATGATTTCTGATATTTTCTCTGAAGACTAACTACAAGTAGTGGGCTAAAAATGAACTCTCTTAAAGAATTAAGAGATTAACTAGTAGGATGGGGTCTATCAAATTTTGAATGGAAGGACAGCATTTAAGGTATCAAACAGAATTGTCACATACGGAAAAAAGACTTGCATCAAACCATAAAAAGAAGATTAGGCAGATGTGGACCGAGAATATGGACATTCAAGTTTACATGCCCAGGCAAGCTGATACCTTGTAGAAGGAAGCCCCCATGGGATGTCTAACTAGTTCATGGCCAAGAACCAAAACTGCAAAACATGGAGGAAAAGAGCATGTGTTCTATGCAAAATAATTGAAGTGAAAGAATAAGGAACAATATCACAAAATAACCAAGATAAACAAACGCTGATTCAAGGGGAAAATGAAGTATATGCAGTTATAGTAACACCCATCAAGTACGTAGCATTTTTTGTTGCAGGGTTTCAACACTGGATTGAATCATGGCGGTGGAGGTAAATTAAAACATCATGGAAAATAATGTGTGTCACGTTATTATGAGGTATCTCTTTACAGCTTCAAAGGACAAAGCAGCGAAGTGATGACCCAATTCAAAATTTGTGACTGTAGCTGTAGGCAGAAATGAAGGCGGGAAGTTCTGAGGGAGGGACAGAAAAGAAGGACGCAAGCCATAGGCTGGCACGGAGCCATATGTAAGCCATGAGATCCTTGAGAACAGTAATATGAGTCTAGAGCCACTTTGAAGCGATTAGCTTGGTGGAAGACTTTTTAATATTTAGGTTGATTGCGTTGTGGATGTTGGTTACGACTCTTCGTGAAATCTATGTGAAATCTATATTGTCTGTTTAGCAGAAGTACTTTTACACAAGTCGAGACAAATATGTGAAGAAGATTATAGGCTAATTTGGTTAGCCCGTTTGGGCAACCAAAATCCATTCCTGCGTTTACCGAGACAAAATTCCTCTCACATATTTACTTCGGAATCTGTGTCCGTTCTCCCAACGGGCTATCCAAATAAACCCTATCTCGTTTTACGAAAAAACAATGTTGAACGTGGTTTTGGGTATCTGTTAACAAAGGGCTATCTGTTAACTTCATGCACGGATGGTTGCGACTGATATGCTTGATACGCAACAAGTATGATAGCATATAGTGAAATCGGAACCTCTCAGGTTTTTGTCTCTTGTTTTGTGCAGCTAACACGAAGTATAGTGTTCACTTTTTCTGGGTAATAGCCATGATGAGGTCCCGGTGATTCAAAGGAAAAGGAAACAATGACGAGAATCCTTTGTTTTAATTTCCATTATTTTTCCTCCTTTCTCTTAAAACAACGAAATTTATTCCCACGAAACCAACGTACAAACGATCGTTATTCTATTCATATTTTCTATGAAGACTAACTACAAATAGTGGGCTAAAAATGAGAACACGGTTGGCTTGTGAGGGAACTCTATTAAAGAATTAAGAGATTAACTAGTAGGATGGGGTCTATCAAATTTTGAATGGAAGGACAGCATTTAGGGTATCAAACAGAATTGTCACATATGGAAGAAGACTTCCATCAAACCAAAAAAAGATTAGGCAGATGTGGACCGAGAATATGGACATTCAAGTTTATATGCCCAGGCAAGCTGATACCATCTTGTGGAAGGAAGCCCCCATGGTATGTCTAACTCTCTAGCTCATGGCCAAGAACCAAAACTGCAAGACATGGAGGAAAAGAGCATGTGTTCTACGCAAAATAATTGAAGTGAAATAATAAGGAACAATATCACACAATAACCAAGATAAAGAAACGCTGATTCGAGGGGGAAATGAAGTATATGCAGTTATTGTAACACCCATCAAGTACGCAGTATTATTTGTTGCAGGGTTTCAACAGTGGATTGGATCATGGTGGTGGAGGCAAAACATCATGGAAAATAATGGGTGTCACGTTATTACGAGGTATCTCTTTACAGCTTCAAAGGACAAAGCAGCGAAGTGATGACCCAAATATGATGTAAACTCGGTGGACTTTAAATATAACACTCCCAGATTCACAAGCCTTGCAGGTTGGCCAATGTGTTGAACGTATAAAGTAAAGGGCTTCTTCTGTCAGACTGGCTTCTTAACCCCAAATTCTTCCTATTAATTATACCATGCAATTATTGTTTTAGCCAGATATTTGATTTTGGTCCCCCAAAAAAAAAATTCCCAGACAGATATCAACGCTGAGTGTTGGATTCGCGCAAATATGCAGAAAAAGAATGGCAGACATGAGTCACATGACCGTACTCATGTTGCTTTCACAGCAGCATTCCAGATTTCTTCACATGTAATGTTCTAAAGTAACCAAGCAACTCAAAGCAAAATTAACATAAAATGTGAATCTTATTTGTATTTGAATGCCACTTGATATCAGAATTAATTAATTGGGTGAGGTGTATCAATTAAGTGAGATAAATTATTTAATCATAACATATATATATCACAAGATCTCACTAAAATATCGTTGAATAACATTAAATTATATACAAATTTATAGGTTGGATAAATTAATTTTAAAAAAATGACTAATATTATAAATAAAATGAATTGAGCTTTATACTTAGGACTATGACTAACATATCAACTATCTCAAATATTCATATAAGGAGTATTATGTTTGGGTGTAATAATATATATATATATATATATATATTGATGTTAATGATATGGGATTATGGGTGATATAATTTAGAATATTCAAAAACTTTTATTGTTTGTAATGTGTAGACTTGCTTCAAACGGTGCATTAATTAAACACAGAGAACACAATCTAATTTTAAGAAAAAATAATAATTAAAGGATTAAATTGGACAATTGGTGTGGAAAGTAGAAACAAGAGTGGGAGTATAATAAGAGAGCTTAAGAATAAGCGGTTAATTGATTTAAAACCGATATTAATATAATACAAGAAATTAGAAAATCTAAAAATAATGTATAGCCATTGAAATGCCTCTTCCTGAATTCTCACGTTAAACCCTT
>JANTPZ010017139.1:0-11040 GCA_025593235.1 Vachellia pachyceras | reverse complement strand
TCACTAATGGAAAATGCATTTAGTGCAGCCAAAAAGCCCAGGCAAACACTAAGCCTCCTGTTATAGCATTGTAACTATATTTGAAAGGGAATAGTGGGATTCAATTTGCTTTACATTATTCACATGCTTCAATCCCAGTTTCCCTCAAAGTTGACCCTTCCCAGATGCAGAGGAGGTCTAATGATTCCGTTGACTTCAGCCATAATCATGTTGGATCATTATTTAGTAATTTGAAGAATCTATCTGATACTGTTGGAGGTTGCCTTTGGCACAGAGATCATGGCTGCCCTCTTCTGATAGGCAAGATCGGCATGAAAAACAGAAATGGTTTAATGCTTGGATTCACACAATTGAACCAATTCCGTCTTCAGCCTATAGGCAAAGAGAAGAAATATAGCTGCAAGACTTGGGCCTCAGCTTAAAAAGAGACATGAATGGGATTTTTTTTTTAAAGAAAATAGGTAGTTGTCCTTCGGAAATTTACATCTGCCTGATCTCTAAGAACCCTCCACGTTTTGAGATTTTATCAGTAAATTGGATGTATTGATGATCCCATCTCAGGAGCCTCCATTTTCTGATGAGGTGAAATCGACTAGGACAATAGATAAAAACATTTAGGTGGGATGCAACGGGTTGATTTGATGGTTTGACTTGTTTAATTTACTAATTAGTTGTGAACTTCACTTATTTTGTGGCCTTCATAAGTTGAGAGGTGAGAGCTTTGCTTAAGCACAAACAGTTGAGTTGACATTTTGATAGTATGCAATTGGCAGATACCTGTGCTCATGACTGGAGTTTGACCCTTGAAAGTGGATTCGCTTGTTTATCCTGAAGTTGATTAATTTCCTACTATCACAGGGTTCATGGAATTACGACAATTCAAGTTAAATTATGAAAAGGCCCAATAATAATAAAAATACGGACACTACAGAACAATGAGGAGCATACATAGAACCGTTTTTCAAACCCACCTACCGTTGGGGACCAACTGCAGGAAAAATTATATGCTAGTCTGTATCAAATATTTTTTAAAAAGAAAAAGAGAAAAAGTGGGAAAGAAAAAGAGGATGATAGCAAATACAGAGAAGATCCTGAACACATCATTTTGAATTGTCAAATGAAGTTGGTGCTTTGAAAAAAGTAGTGATTGTCGTCTAAAGCTAATGATTATAGCTAGTGCCACCCTTGGATGGATTCCCCACTGACTCAGCCAATGTCATTTTCTCTTCTCTTCTCTTTTCATATTGATTCGTTCATTCCTTTTTGAAGCCTCAGGAGACATCAATGCTCTCTCTTCTTTCTTCCATTTTTCATTTTTCAGGAGCCATTGATGCTTTCCCACACACACACACAGAAAGAAGCTGGAACTGAGAATGAGGCAGTGAACTTTGCTTGTTTCCATTTCTTGGTGAAAACATGCTCAGTGCCACACAAACCAGCCTCCTACGCAGTGAGATGTGGTGCTGGTGGATTTGATCCTGGCTTAATTTTGTTGGAAAATGCAAATAGCTGGACCTTCCTTTTTTAATCTCTTCGGTAATTAATATAATTTAATATCATATCCCCAAGTGATTCGGTGATGAAGAATTTGCTTTTCGGAGTAAAATCTAAATTTGTCGATGATGATCCCAATTTTAAAACTGCAACGATTTCTATTAGTATCTCAAGTTCTCCCCCATCCCCTTCTATTCACAGACTGCCTCCCAAATGATTAAACTTTGTTTACTTGAACACTTTTATCTTGCATGTAATTTTTGTACGCTTTTGACTTTTTCATAAATTAGTATAATCCCCATATATTGCAGAAAAATTAAGAAATATGCATATTAGACATAAATCTATATTGCCATTTGTTAAATATTGTATCTAGATTTATATCAGTGACTGAAACGTCAAAAGACAAAGATATCAAGATTTGTAGTGGGATTGGAAACTCAAGACTCTTTTGGTCTTAATGAAAAAATTGAATTATAAAGTAAACCTTACATTATTAGATGTTTTGGCCAATACAACCGAATTGCTAAACTCCAAGAACTGTTAACATGGTCGTCTTGACGTCTTCAACAAAGTAACACCACCTGGGCGGACAGTGGATAAAAACTCGGCGCCCCAGATGCAGATCTCTCGGCACTCTGTTTCTCTCATTTTGATTGTAATGGGGACACACAGAATAAATGCGACTGATCTCTAGCAAACAGTGAAATATCAAAACTGAAATTGCTTAATGCTCAAATATTATTTACAGTAGCTAATGAAGAAAGCTGCAAATGAATATCTAATTCATGCGCAACAGATGCAAATAATTCATGTATTCATTCTAATGCCCACAATGAACACCGGGTGGTCATGATTAATTGGTACATCTAAGATTCCATTATCTTGATTAGAAATGCAGCTTCTAATGCTGACTCCTTGCTCTGCAGATAACGGTTTTCCTCTACTATATCTACGGTCAAATTTAACAGTATTGGTCGTTTTGGGTCATAAATGGCAAGATCACGGACTCGTGCAACCCATTTTGCCGCTTCCCATACCCCGAATCTGAATCATGATCAGAAACTAAGTAATGTTAACAACGACCACAAAAGATTATTGATCGAATCCAGCTAAAGGAAAGTAAAATGACTCAAGCGTAATGAAATTTCATTTGAAAACAATAAAGAAAGAATAATTGTCATCAGGAAATTACCGTGTATTGAAAGATGAGGTCACTAATACAGCTGGATAGAAAACATCCTTCTGAATATTGTCATAAGGAGAATAATCCCGAATAGCAAGAAAATCATCAAGGTCCCCAGGGTAGCCAAACTCTTCATAGTCAACAGGTAGAATTGGTAAGATAGGATATAGAAGGGTGTTGGTCGCATCCAAAAAGGGTACCTAGAGTAGAAATCAGAAAGAAGGAAATGAGAGTTAACAAGATCTAAAGCAAATAAATATAAACTCCATGGCCAAAGATTTTCTTGGAAACCTTCAAGATTGCAGCACGAAATAAATCTGGGCAACGGTTGATGGCTGAAGCAACCAAAAGGCCTCCTGCACTATATCCCCAACCTGCAAGTTTATCTTCATCCACAATATCTCTTTCAATCAGGAACTTGGCACAAGAGATATAATCATTGATTGAATTGTGCTTCTTCGTACGTCTGCCATCATGATGCCATTTCTTACCACCACCACCACCGCCTCTGAACCATAGCAGCCAAGTTACAATAGGCTAGACAATAAACTTAGAGAAAAATAGAAATTCATATGGAAAGTTCGCAGATATTCAGAAACAAAAGGGCAATTATATTTGATAATAACTTAATAAGTACAACAATTTAAAACATTTTTTATAAGCAAAATATACTGCGATTTTACTTGGAGCCTACCTAACATCAGCATAAGCAATGACCCAACCACGATCCAAGAGGCTTTTCAATTCACTGCGCCACCGTTTATCAAGCAACTCACCATAAGCTCCGTGTCCATGCAGCAACCCAGGCCTTTTATTCTTGTTCTTATTGTCACGTGCAAAAACAATAGTCAAAGGAACCATGACCCCATCATATGAAGGAACATCATAGTGTTCACAAGCATAAAACTCAGAGAGACTATTCCATAAGAGGTCATCTTGACCATTGGCATTCAAAGAATTGGAATGTTTAGAGTATGAGGGCTCCCGGTTTATGCTTGCAGAACTCGTACCATACAGTATTTGTGTTCTTTCCTGAAGCAGATTTTGCTGTTGAATGATGTTCCAACAACCAGTTGTCAGGTCGTAATCAACCACGGCATCAGGCATCTGCAAAAAAGCATGATATGGTAAATGTATGAGGGTTGAGGATGGTTTCTTTCAATCCAAGCTGCTAGTTGTGACTATAAAATGACTAACAAAGACCAGAGTAAATGAATACAAATGTCTCACAACCGTATCTCATAGGACAAATATGTAACAATGGGCTCGTTATAAATTGATGTAAATAAGGAATAACTAACAAGGACAATAGTAGTAGCAGATAGAGTTGCATGCACCCAAAAAAAAAGTGTAAGGTTGCGGACAAATCAACATCAACAGAAAGAGATCGCCAATAATCTATGAAATCATTGAACTTCCACTCACTATTTGCACCATATCCACAAGATGAATAAGTTATATTCATTAACAGATCAGTAACAAATTAATATCAAAACATCCTAATCATCTTAATAACATGGGACCCATTTAGCATTGGTCGATCAGTGGCCATTTAGAGTTCATATGATCTGAAAATTAAATATAAAAATGTCCGCAAAAGCAAGTAAATAGAACATCTCCAAAATCGTTAAAAATATAATCACATACCACAGGTGATGATATTATAAAGCGCATGACTGATGAAAAGTAGTCATAATTAGGTCCAGGTGAAATTTGACAAACATGTTTTGGAAGAGACATATACTGTAGGTCCAGCTCCCTCAATTTGATAGCCCCCTGTCCACAAAAATAGAGGCCAAAAGGAAACACTACATAAGATGATAATGTATGCATGCACCAAAAAATTTATCTGCTAAAGCAAATACATTCAATGCTCTCTCATTACCTTCCGAAAGGGAAGTGGCAGGCTCACAGAACAAAGCTGAAACTTTTGCCCTTCCCTTGTAATGAGTGCCAAGTATTTATCACAAAAATCAACATCCTCCACAATCAAATTTTGGTCATCAACAAATACTTCCTGCAGTTTATATAACATATTACACGATTTTGATTATTAAAATTAAGTAAAAGCAACACACACACACACACACACCCACCCACCCCAGTCAAGTAAGCATTATAATTACCACAAGACAGAGTCTCACATTATATTTCATTGCCTAAAATAATCAATTGCATACTTGTAATTTCAAAGAATGATTAAGGGGGGAAAGTCAACTACAAATAACTAACCAATGCTTCAACCTACCTCCCATTTTCTTGGATTTGAAAAATCATTCACTGCACTGCAAAGAAGATAATGATTATCGGCTGATTTTCCACCTTTTGGAGAATCTGTAAATAAATAAAGGAAACCTTGGTGATGCTCTATTATGCAGTGAGCTAGAGCGTTGCACTCCCAAACTAATGTCATGCCCGACAATGGGTCAGCTGCATTTATCAGAAAGACCTAAAATATGGTTACAATTACTAAATGATTGAGAGTTGAGAAGGATCTTGGCTTGTTGGAATCTATACTATGGTACCTTTGAAGACATTATAGAGAATATATTTACAGTCACAAAACGGAAATCTTTTGTGTGCCTTATATTAATGTGAACGCCTTCATCAGATTCTTCCAGAAGCAAAACATCCTCATCAGTTGATCCAATCATACTGCAGTAGATCCTACGCAATGGAGTTTGGGATAAGGAAAAGTTACATAAATTTCACTGCTGATAATCTTAGAAAACTAAAAAGAAAAAGGGTCCTTCCTTATTCTTCTAATGCTTGAGGGAAAAAGGAATTAATAAACTGAGCAGTGTACCCACCGATAGGGTCTCTTCATGTGATCTGTCACAACATAAAGCAGAGCCTGCCCATCCTTTGCCCATGCCAAATTTGAAACTCGATCTGCCTGAGGCTTGCTACATAGTGAACCAGAATTTAAATTTCTCACAGATAGCTTAAAGCAGTCATTGTCTTTATCATACATAGTGTATGCGAGAAACTGATGGTTTGGCGAAATTTCCGACAATTCTTCGTAAGCATAACCTATAAAAGGTAAGGAAAATTTTTTAGCACTTACAATAACTCCATTGACTTGCAGAGGACCACAGGTTCTTTCTCTTCCGTATTAAAAAGCAATTCAACCCTTTCCTTGCCATTAGAGTAAATATTTACTATTTAAAAAAGTCCCAACCACATTGCACTAAGATAACTTGACAGAGAAAAGAATTTAGTGAGATTGGTAATACCGCCAAATCTCTCTGCTTCTTGATTATAGTCAAGGAGCTTCTGCTCAATTCTCTTCCCTGATGCAAAATCGAATCCTGCCGAAGGAGATTTATTTGATATGAACTCCTCGTTCAAGCTCGCCAACCTTCTACACAGTATAGGGTAGTGCTTTCCTTCTTCAGCACGTCGATAATACATCCTGCACATATCAACATCTACTTTGAAATAGTAGGAAGAGGAGAAGAAACGCTTACACTCTGAAGTTGTAAGCAAAATTGACGGAAACTTGCTCGGTATGCTAATGTTATTGGCATCAACAATAAAAAGCAGGAAATTTCAGAGAATAATTTGAGCGAGATAAGTTGATAGAAAGGCGACATACGTACCAAGGGCCCCAGCGAAGTGGAGGAGTAGAAAGTTCAAAGGCCATTCGGGTGGCCATCTCTGATTGCAGCTTACTCTGGAGGCGCTCAGTCTCAGACATGATTGCCTCCGTGTATTTCTCCTCCTGCTCCATGTAAACGTCCATATGGCGCATGGCCACCTTGTCATTAAGATTAGACATCCAACTGTACGGATCCTCCCACGTAATCCCATGGAACTCAAATTTCTGAGGCTTCTTTGGAGGCTTTGGAGGCGTCGGTGGTGACGGCGGAGTCGCTGGCTTAGGCGCCTTATAGTAGCGCAGGTGGCAGTTGCGATGGCGGCACTGCCTACCGACGCTATCGAAACGGAATAACTGGCGCATAGTTGGCGGCGCCTTGGCGGTCCTTGTCGGTGTCTCAGGACGAGGGAAAGGGATTTTTCTCCCGTTTATATGCCATAAAAGTTTCTCGGACGACGGTCGTTTGTTTATGGGATGCTACTTGCAACTGTCGTTGGAATTCCGCAATGAATTTGAACAAATCTGATTTTACCAACATGATTTTGAGTGAAAAATTGATTTTGCTATAACGTAATTTATATTTAAATATTGTCTACTCAAAATTAATTTTAGCAGAATAAAGATGTTAAAGAATTTTCAAATGTGTATATAGTAACTTAATAATGTAACATTTTAGAACATTTAAATATAAATGATATATGTAATAAACAAAATGTATATAAATATAGATACAAATTTAAAATATTAAATATGGTTTATAACTTCTACCACTGTAGAATTCCCATGTTTTAGCCGCACAAACGTTGGTGTAATTAGAAAACACAAAATAATGAAATATGTCTTTCCGTACAAATAAAAATTCAATAAATTAAAAGACATTTGTGTGGGAAAAAAATAAAGAAAGGAAGAGGGAAAGGGAAAAAAACTATAAGACGCATGTCTAGGACAGTAGTACTAAAAGAAGTGTGTGAAAAGTGAATGGAAGACATATATATAAAAATTTCTGACTATCTATTATAATTAAAAAAATTATTTAACTTTTTTAATCTTTTTAACAAAATCATTTAGTTGTTATATTAACCATGTAATATAACAGAGGCTACTGCAACATCAGTAAACGCAGATTCCAGGAAGGCAATGAACTAGGTCATATAGGTAACATTAACGAAGAGATCAGAATGAGCATGTCTCTTGTAGGCAGCACGGGCTGCCAAATACATCTCACTAAAGACTGCCATGTTCATCTAGCTTGCTTGAGGCGATGGTGCATGGATTTCGCTTACTTTTTCTGGCCGGAGGTCTTCTTTCCTAGCACCAAAAGTTTCTGTGTTTGAATTGTTGGCCTCAAAGCTGGTTCCAGCGACCACAGTTCTGCCTTTTAGTTTCTCTTTCTTTACCTTTCCCTTCGTTTCTTCCACATCAGTGATTTGCAGAATGTCCTCCTCTTCATTTTGAAGAAAGCAAGCATTTGTTTTGCAGGAAATGAGTTTTCTGATAAAAAACGCACCTTCTCTTTCACATCCTGTTTCATCAAAAATGGAGACATTGAAAGAAGAGTATCCAATGTAGTGGAAGACAAGAAAATCTCTTTCTGCTAAACTGTGGTCCTGCACGAATTTTTCCCAACCAATCTGAAAAACGACATCATCCTCCGTTCTTGCAATTTTCACATTTTACACATTTCTACTCGGCCCTATAAGTCTCACAGTACCCAGCAGTTTCTCCTTAAAATGACTCAAACTTCCTTGGAATTGGCTGTAAAAGTGTTGAGTATCCATCAACCTGTAGCCTCTGAAACCTTGAAGAGATATTCAGTTGTAATTGAAAAGAAAACGGGCAACATGACTAAACCTGTTGCATTTTAAGTTGTTTCACTCACCAGCTCGTTCCTGAAATTGCCCATCATTAGCTTGAAAAATTGGTGTCTGTCGAGAGCAAATTCTATCCAATACACGTCTTTCCAACACTTCGCATCTTTCTCCAGTTTCCCCCCATTTCTCCTATATATATGGCTGTTGGGAGAAAATGTGAGGTCATACATCTATTTGGTCAACATGGAAAATATCATAGAACACTAAAATTGTCTCGGTACAAGCAGCTCAAGATCAATGCTAACCAAAACATGACGGATCCAAATACTAGAAGCATAAGATAGCAAAACAAGAGGGATTAGGGGTTTGAAAACCTGACCAAAGAGGGCACGGACACAAGCTCTTTTAACAGCTCATTAGCTATTCCAACTAAGTTGACAAGAGAGGCCACCCGGCAACAGTTCTTTATCAAAGAAGCTGAATCAAGTGAAATAGATCAAATAAGAACTTCAGAACCTCCAAATCTGCAGTCCACTGATTTCTATCCCAAGTTTTATTCTCAACGGGTGACACACAAAAGCAGTTCCAGCACTCCAAAGATATCGGTTTGTCAGCAATATATCTCAAGCATCCCCTGAGAACATTTATAAGCCAAAAAAAAAATCCTGGTGGAACCCATTGCAAGCCATCGATAATGCGTAACCCAATTGTCTCACGGGATCAGCCAAACCATGCCAAACATAGGCATGCTGAAGGTCGAAAAAGTTAACTCATATCATAGCATTAGATATTTAGATGAATACTGAGCACTATAATCCCCATCCCAACAGTGAACGTCCAAAGCAGTGTTACTAGCGAAACAAGCAGCACTATATCAATGGCCTCTGTCCATACAGCATTTCTAATTCACACTAAATAAACCGAAAGATCTTCCCAAAAACATTGGCCTATAAGAGAGAATTACCAACCATACAGTAACATAGAACAAGTCGTTCCAATCTGTGTAGGACTCGCCCAGGGCAACACTTTTTTTTTTTTGGGGGGGGCCAAACCGGTCAGAAAAGCGGAGATAAAGGGAGACGTAGCTCCAAGATGAGCTCTCACCAGGGAGAGAAGTGGCGCTCGTGAGAAAGCGCAGATTTAACCAAGAGTATCTCACTGAAACCAAGTTATTCATAACCAAGAGAGTCATATGCACACCAGCTAAAAAGAGTATTTCAAAATCGATTTTCACTTTGCCGCATAAAATTCGTGTTACAAAAGGAAGGCTGCAAGTGAAGATAATTGGGGAAAAAAGGGAAGTAGAGTCGAAATGCACAGATTTTATGCCTTTCTTACCGTACCTCAGATTTTGCAAATGTAAGTGGTGAACTGTAATGATGAAGTAGGGAAGATTGGCAGATGATCAACAAGTATGCCTTATGTTGAAGGCGAATATTGCATTTGGATCTGTTCAACTCATGCATACAGCAGTTATGGTTAAATGCAGATTGCTCTGTTTCACAAATGATGCAGAAACTGGTTTTGCAGTTTTCCGCCATAGCTTTCAGCTTTTCAGGAATAGCAAGTGAAAAGATAAGAAGCACGAGCAGCATTCTACTTTTGCATAACGTTTTTTTTTTCTGGCCATCGAAACGATTCTTGCATAAGCGTTCTTAGAATTTGATGGTGATGCACTCATGTTTGTTTCTAATTCTAGATGATGCATACAGTGTCATAAATGCAGCCGAGCGTTGGAAAATGGAGAGCCTTGCCGTTAACACAAAGCACAAGCGGACGGTTTTTTTTCCCACGCCCGTCCATGGGGGCTCACTGCTCTCTCGCCCTGCATATTTGATTTTATAATTTTGGGTCTCTCACGTATAATTTTGACGATTTAAATTTTAAAACCCCCATGTTTTCACCAAAAGTTTCAACTCCCAATGTTTGACCATCTGAGTTCAGCTAACTTCATTCCGTTTTACTTTCAAAAACATAGAGAGCATAAAGATACGTTTAATCTTTATAATCTACTTTGCTTACCCTTGAATCTTGAGACATCGGCCATGCGTTTTGATTTTTGAATTAAGAACGAAAACTGTAATATCCATACGCATCGTAACAATCTTATGCTTTAGATTTGAAGATTATATTTGATATAATAGTTGACTGTATAGCAAACACGCCTCGGAAGGAATGTTTCCCCTGGCAGCTCATGCATTAATATTTCAATGAACACGAGTTGTCTACAACTCCACATCATCTATTAATGTGCGAAACTTCAAATTGTAAATGCGAGGATTCTGCCTATCAGATATACAAATACAAACCTCAATACATTAATTACTTTACCACCTTGAAAAAAACCAGAGACAAAAATCATCTCATCCCGACCTAATCCTCTGGCCTGTTCACACCGCGGGAAACCTACAGTTGTCTAGCGCGCATCTTGCAACACCAGTGTATGTGGAAGGAATGCTCTTCCCTGTTACTCTTCGTTAGCAATATACGTATGTACAAGGGCATTATACAAGTCAAATATCGCTTGAATTAGCAATCAATGAGAGAATGAACTCGCCTCGGTGCTATACATCAAGTACTCACTCACGCTGAAGTTCGGTCTCTCTTCACTCCACTTTAGAACCTCTTTTGCATAATTGAGTGCTGCGTCAACACTATCAGGCTCCAAACCCTTCACTAGGGACACATATAACTTCCGCCCCGTAAGGGATGAATAAAGCCTCTTGAACTTAACTGCTATGTAATGGGAGGCCAGCTGACCAAGGGAAGGGCTATTGTTGATGCTGTTGCTGCTGCTGCTCGGGCGATGACGGCTAATTATAGGATGAAAATCAGAGAACCAGTCACACAGGGTCAATGGAACTTGCTCTATTTTCTCCTCAAATTGATCATATTTGTTTAATATCAGTAGGAAGTCCATCTGGTCAAAGGTTGGATGAGTGACGATG
>JANTPZ010017136.1:0-11697 GCA_025593235.1 Vachellia pachyceras | reverse complement strand
ACCTGAATCCTTTCCTCAAACCACCTCTACAGGGCACAATCGCACAGCACAACTTCTCCACAATTTAGGGCAAACACGCACAGAACTAGGTGTAAGAATAAGGTGGAAGAACAAGGGGCATTTGATGAAATGAAGAGTGAAGAGAGAAAACCTAATGAAGCTTCCATGTTCTCCGTTTCGTCTTCCCGATCACTTCCCTGTTCTGGCTCTTGTCTTTCTGCGCAAGATGAAGAGTGAAGAAGACAAAATCCAGCAGCTTTCCCTTTTAATTAACAAAGGGCATCAGTGTCTTTTCACATCAAAAATTAATTCCCCCTGGTCCCTTGGGACTGCTATTTAAATATTACAAAGTTTGGAACCATTTGTTAATTTTCTTCATTAGGTGGGACCAATTAATAAATCTCCCTTTTTTTTACACATCAGACTAATTCAAGACGTATTATTCCACCTGGCATCATATGTAAATGTAAGTTACTAAATTTATAAAGCCCAAAACTTTGGCAAATTGCAGATAACTCCCTAACAGTTTGAAATCTAAACTTGGCTGTTACTTTTATCATCTTAATAAATTCATTAAGATTCTTACAATCATTTATCAATCAAATTAGCCTTTTCATAAGGCAAAAATATATAGAATAATTATATTTACCGAAATATAGCAATAGAAAAACTTTAAGCTTAATGTATAAAAATATTAAAATAGCCTTTTATTTTTATAGTTATAGTAAATGCAGCAACTGTCAAGGAGATATGGAGCATTGTTTTAGTGTGAGTTAGTTCCCCCTCATGAATTTAATCATGCTTATTTCATGGCAACTATAATGGATAGGAGATGTGTATTTGTTCATATGGTTTTTAAATTTTATTCAGTTATCTTTTTATTTAAAAATTTAGTTTCATAAAGCATTTTATATATATATATATATAATATCCCATGTAGTGAAAATGTGAAATAAGATTGGTTGTTCTTGACACTTTCTTGGATAAGTATTACCACTTACTGCCAGTGCAAAACTGTAAGGAAGAGGAAGAAGGGTTGCTATTTTGTTTGCTTGCCCTAAGATCGCTTCCAGACTACTTCCTCGACCGTGCTCGAACTCTCTCAATCTCATTGCCGTTGGCATCCCTTCTTTTCTCAATCTCACTAGCGTGCTCTAAATCTCTCAATTGCATCGGCTTCCTCTTCAAGCCACATTTTTTTAGAGTCGGCATTCATTTGATAGATTAGTATAATAAATCTGAATTCCTCCTGCATAGAAGGCAACATCTAGCAACATGTAGGGATATGAGATAATAAATCAGTATAATAAATCAAATTCTGATATATCAATATTGATAACTATGCATTAAGTTTTGACAAATTCAGTATAGAGAATATTAAAAACTATATTAGACATGATAGATTAACCAAACTATTCATTCAAATGAAACACTTTTCTCATTAATGAAAAAACTTATCCTCAACTCATTCAAATAATCTCTTGAGATAATCATTAAATTTTCAACTATTTATTTGAATAAAAAACTTATCTTCAACTCATTCATATAATATCTCTAGAAAAAAATCAAGATAAGTTTTTCAATTGAATGAGAAAAGTGATTCATTTAAATGACTTTTTGAAATTTTGATGGTTATCTTAAGAGATTATTAAAATAAGTTGAAGATAATTTTTCATTCGAATGAATAGTTTATTTAATTTGTCATGTCTAACTTGTTTTTTTTATCATTCCCTAAACTAAATTTATCAAAACCTAATGCATAGTTGTCAATATTAATATATTGATTTGTTATACTGATATATCATCTCATCTCCCCACATGTTGCTAGATATTGCCTTCCACGCTCAAGGAAACTGGATTATCATACTAATCTGTCAAATGAACGTCGACTTTGACGGAATTCGGATTTATGAGGACATTGGTGAAATTGAAAGAAGAAAGGGGAAGCCGTTGAGATTGAGAGAGTTAGAACACGGCCAAGGAAGCAGTCCAGGAGTAACCTGAGTACAAGCACACAGAATAGCAACCATTCTTCCTCTTCCTTACAATTTTGAATCCAGCGTCTTCCTTTCTCACTTAAAAAAAAAAACATTTCATGGGAAATATCATCTTTTTACTCACATTTTTAAATTCTTATTTGGTCAAGCGCTTTGATTTGGGATTATAAAAATTCAAAACTTTGATTTATAATTTACAATTTTAAATGTTTTTTTAGGGATTCTCTAATGTATATATTTATAATCTTTTTGAAATATCTAATTTTAACACAATGTCCAATTAACGAGATCTTCAATTAAAAAAGTAAATCAAAATTTGACAAAGGTTCACTGTACTGGAATTGAAAATAAATCATCGTTATGAGATAAAAAGGAATTAAATTAAATTAAAGAAGAAATAAACTTCTAAAAAATAGAAAAGAAAAGTATACATGTTTTTCCTTTGAACCTTTTTTTTTGGGCGAAAGTGGCTATTGCATATTACAATGTTTGAAAACAAAAATTAGCTTTCATGTATAATAGGCTAAAATATATTTAGTCATCTAAATTTGCATTAAGCTTCATTTTCATTCCATAAGTTTAAAAAAGTTTACTATTAATCCATTAATTAATTTCATTTAATAAAAAAGTTGATTAACGAACAGATTTAAATAATGATCATGCAATTAAATGCTAATTAGAAATGATTAAATTATAAACTATAAAAAATATTATACTAAAGAATTAAAATCTAAATATATTTGTCAATATTTAATTGTAAAATCACTATTTATATCTACTAAATTAACATTTTCTGTTAAATAAAACTAAAATTACTAAAATTAAATGATGAAAAGTACAATTTTTAAATTTAAAGGGTCGTTTAAATGTATATTTTAGTATATACAATAAAAAGTCTATGCAGATATCTGAATTTCAGATTTGGTTACTAAATTTGGCTCTTCTAAAAAGTAAAGCACATATCTCTATTAAAAAAAACATAGAAAGAAGTATCCCCATTATTATTCATGAATGTGGAATCGGGTATTTTGAATTCATTGGATTCTTCATGGAAATATTTTATCAGAGTGAGATTTATATCTTTCTAAAATATCCAAACACCTAAGACTCAGCATTTCCTGTATATATAAGAACACTCTTGCCTTCTGATCAAACATATCACAACAAAACAAAAGAAAACACAATCTTTCACAGGTCACAATATGGAGAAGGGTTCCTTTAAACTGATTTCATCAGTTGTTCTAATGCTCACTCTAGCAGCAGCATGTATGCATGCTGCTCTTCACCATCTTTTTCTTTATTTATATTCCTACCTTCCTTTCTTTCATTCCATAAGAAAATTAATATGCAAGTCTCTATAGTTTCACCTTTTTAATGACGCCTCTGTAGATTTGTTTTCTTTCTATGGTGTACTTATAATTTTATTTAATTTTTAATTAGGTCCCGTAGATTTTTTTCTCCCTTTATCAGTCACCTGAAAATTACAAGAACTTGAGTGACAATAAATGAGACTGTAAGGAACCGGTAAAAACCACAGAAACCTTTATAAATACTTGCAGATTAATTTTGATTTACCCCTTTTAGATAAATGAAAACTTAACAGAGTTTAAGTAGCCTCATAATTCATTAGGCTCAAAAATAGTTTACAGATTGCCCAGGAATTGAACTCAGTCTCGTATAGATCAAGAGCTTGTTTGTTTCTCTTCGTAAATCATATGTTTGGTTTTAAGACCTAGGTTTCACCCAAAACCTAAGTTTTGTCCAAATACTAACAATTTTTATAAATGTCATTTTGGATACAAAACTTCTGTTTGAAACCTATATTCTGAAAAATATATTTTTTTGTTAAATCACACCCTTTCTTCTAATAAAAATTCTTTTTCTTATTTTTTTCTTTCCTATTTCTTATCTACTTTTTGCATTGAACTCTGTAAGAGCCAATAACTTCCCAAATACAATCACTTTTCAAAATATAGGTTTTTCCTAAAAATCCGTAAAATCTATTCTTCAAAACATAAGTTTTGCTTCGGAATCTATAGAAGTTGTTCTAAAAAAGACTTCCAAACAAGCCCTATGGATCAAATCCTTGTCATCAATTGGACTAACCTTATTGGTTATCTGTTCCTCTATCTCTTTGTTTCAATCACTTTAATGTTAACTATTCTGTATAGAAAGTGAAATTAATATCCACATATATGTGTGTGCGCGCGTGTGGGGGTGCAGTGGTACCAGTGTTAGGTGCTCGTGGTAATTTTTGCAACAGTTTGAATGACTGCAAAAATCTTCAGTGTGATACTGGAGGAGCTGCTTGCAAAGACCATCGGTGTCAATGTATTGTTACACAACAACCGCCACAACTTCAACAACAACAACAGTACTGTCTTCATAAACTTCAATGCTCTAATATAACCTGCCCTTCTTCAACTTGCTACAAAATTTGCCTCAAAGGAAACTGCATTTGCCAATGCTAATCTATTTCACAGTATTTAACTGACAGCCCAATGTTATGGTATTATTATTGTTATTAATATTTATGTCTTAAATGGCATATGCCCATTCTCCTCTCCATCTCCCCATACTCTCTCTCTTCTGCGCGCTCCATTTGGTCTATAAATATTCATTATTATAGCTAATTCACCATAACAAAAAAATGGTAATTAACTCATCAAATTTAGTTTTTAATTTAAGAATTTTTCTAATTTTAGTGCATGAATTTCATGAATCATATTACGTTGGGAAATTTGGCTTATTGGCTATACTAGTAATTGCATTGGAATTTCCCCCTTTTCTTTTGTGCAATGACTCTTTTCCGATCTAACGGCTTCTCTCAGCAATCATAAATTGGATATTTTGGCTAAGCCATCTCCCACACAACCCAAAAAAAAACACAATTTCTCAAATAAATTGTGATCACAATGGTGAAGGCCTCCTTCAAAGTAGTCTCAGTGGTACTCATCTTCATTGTCACTGTTGGATGTAAGAAATCTGTTTCTCATATATATCCTTGGTTTATTTATTTTTAAAATTATATGATATTCAGTACCATCAATCAACTTTAACTATGACAACTTGTAATACCCGCAATCCAACCCACTCCACAAAAAAGGGATTAGGATTAATTTGCTTAAACACTCCCCAGTCAACATAATTGCACCATAGCGTCGACAATTTACCAATTAGTCCTCCATTAGCCAATTTCCTCTATTTGTCATTCCTACATTTATTGCCCAATCATATTTGTGCGATTAAATCTGCAGAAATTAAGCTTAAATTGATATGATTGCCGGCATTTCCTTTTTACCAGGTTGAGAAGACTTCTATAAAGGTAGTGACAGTACTCATCTTCCATTTCACGCTAATAACAAAAATCCAAAATACATATCCCTATATTCCTGCCTAATGGTTTTCCATAATGGTATTCAATTCGAGAGGTTTCCAGCTTGGTGCAGGTTAACAACAAATACGAATACTGGGTGATTTGCTTGAAGGTTCTTTGTCTTTTCTAATACTAACATGTGTCGCTTGAAAAACATCGAATAACTTTTGGATGTCACTCTTGCATATAGAAAGGTTTTCATCTACAATTCTTTTTATTGTTACTTATCCTTCAACTTTCGTATCTCAATTGTGCTAATGGTGATTAATATTGTGCCATTATCGTTATTAGGGGAATGTGATTCTCGCAGGCATACGCACAAGAGGTTTGACCACTACTACACAAACATGTATTAATTTCACATTTTAACATTGGTTAAAGATGAAACCAAAAAAAAAGGTGGTGTTATTTCCATAATAAAATTTAATTTGTAGAATACTTTGTCGTCAATTATTAACAATATACAACACATAAAGTGAAATATTTATTATATACATCATCATCAGTTAGTTAAATCACTGACGTCTTAATTGTTCATTTTTGAGAAAGATAATATATTTGTATTTCAAGTTGTTGGTTATAACTTACACTGACATCTGTTATGTATTTTTAGGCCTAAGTTAAATTTTTAACCAACTACTAAAGTTATTCAACCCCTACAAAAGAACAATTTTTTAATTTAGCATACTAGTCATCATTTTGTTACTTTTCACCAATGACCACAATTATGGACATAAGTGGTAAAAATGGCGCATATTATTATAATCGACGATGAAACATGTAAATATTTTTAGTATCTCTCATACATCTGTAGTTTTTTGTGACATCCTGAGGTATTGTCCCTGTTTAGTCGCCCGTAAGCACAGGGTTTTGCCCTTTTGGGACCCCAAAGTTACCAAAAAGGCGCCTCGGATGTCAAACGCCACACCCATACTACATACATGGCCTTCACTTTGGGCGGATCTAACCGATGTGGGACTTGAGCGCACTTTGCCTACTATGTGTATCTTCCCCTTCACCCACTCTAGGGTCAGGGGTGCTAGCAGCGCTTGGTATGACACTCTCCCCACCAACGCAAAAAGCCATCCTCGGCTCTGATACCATTATGTGACATCCTGAGGTATTGTCCCTGTTTAGCCACCCATAACCATAGGGTTTAGCCATCTTGGGATCCGATAGTTACTTAAAAGGCGCCTCCGATGTCAAAGGCCACACCCCGACTATATATATGGCCTTAACTTTGGACAGGTCTAACCAGTGTAGGACTTAAGTGCACCCTGCTTATTGCATCTCCCTTCCCCCTCCACCTACTTCAAGGTCCCTTAGGGTGCTAGATCCTTAGCATCACTTGGTGTGATACTCTTCCCACCAACGGAAAGCGCAATCCTCGGCTCTGATACCATTATGTTACATCATGAGGTATTGTCCCTGTTTAGTAGCCCATAAACACAGGGTTTTTCTCTCTTAGGATCTCACAATTACCCAAAAGGCGCCTGGATGTCAAAGGCCACACCCCGACTACATCTATGACCTTCAATTTGGAGGGTCTAACCAATGTGGGATTTAAGCGCACCCTACCTACTGCATCTCCCTTTCCCTTCACCCACTATGGGGTCCCTCAGGGTGTTAGATCCATAGCAGCGCTTGGTGTGACACTTTGACCACCCGTAAGCATAGGGTTTTACCCCATTGGCATCCTATAGTTACCCAAAAGGCGCATCAGATGT
This sequence comes from Vachellia pachyceras, assembly GCA_025593235.1. Taxonomy (NCBI): domain Eukaryota; kingdom Viridiplantae; phylum Streptophyta; class Magnoliopsida; order Fabales; family Fabaceae; genus Vachellia; species Vachellia pachyceras. Next base: position 4,597 of record JANTPZ010017136.1, on the reverse strand, counting down.
TAAAGGCCATACCCCGACTACATATATTGCCTTTACTTTAGACGGGTTTAACCGATGTGGGACTTGAGCGGACCCTGCCTACTGCATCTCCCTTCCCCTTCACCCACTCCCGGGTCCCTTAGGGTGTTAGGTCCCTAGCAACGCTTGGTGTGACACTCTCCCCACCAACGGAAAGAGCCTTCTTCAGCTTTGATACCATTATGTGGCATCCTGAGGTATTACCCCTATTTAGCCACCCGTAAACATATGCTTTTCCCTTTTAGTATCCTATAGTTACCCAAAAGGTGCCTTAGATGTCAAAGGCCACACTCAGCTACTTATATAGCCTTCACTTTGGTAGGTGTAACTGATGTGGGACTTAAGCGCACCCTACCTACTGCGTCTCCCTTCCCCCTTCACATATTCCGGAGTCCCTCAGGGTATTAGTTCCCTAGCAGCCCTTGGTGTGACACTCTCCCTACTAAGGGAAAGAGCCGTCCTCGACTCTGATACAATTATGTGACATCTTGAGGTATTATCCTTATTTAGCCGTCCATAAGCACAGAGTTTTGCCCTCTTAGGATCCTATAGTTACCCAAAAGGCACATCGGATCTCAAAGGCCACACCCCGACTACATATATGGCTTTAACTTTGGATAAGTCCAACCGATATGGGACTTAAGTGCACCTTGCCTACTGCGTCTCCCTTTCCCCTTCACCCACTCCAAGGTCCATCAAGGTATTATGTCCCTAGCAGTGCTTGATGTAACACTTTTTATCCAGTGGATCTTTTTGGTGAGTGTGTGTTTATGGCTTTCATAAATGACACATCGAATCCTTTCTGCTTTCACCTCAATCCTTCTTCCCCAACTCGACACTGCAGCCTCATAGCCTCACCATCCTTACTTATTGTCTTCCCTTCATGGAGTACACTCGTCGGTGAGTTTCTCCTTAAATTCGAGTAGACGAAAGTTCTGGGTTTGGGTTCTCAAATCTGTCATTACTTGGCTTATTAGCTTCATCTTCTCAGATTATTAGTGATTGGAACTGGTTATTGTTTACTATTTGCATGTTCAAAACATGTTATTATTTATTGTATTTTGAAACTTTATATTCACTGTTTGCATGTTCATAATTGTTTTGTATCTGAGCTAGTAACCGATTATGAGTTGTATATAAGCATGTTGATCTAATGACTTTTCTGTTTGGTTGGAATTGCTAATACTTAAACTAATACATATTAGTGTCTATAAATCAACTAATTTTCTTAATCTCAAACAATGCATCACCTGTTAGATATGATTAATTTTGATGATGTCAAATATAATAGAGCAAAAAGTTTTTATAATCATATTAATTTGTCAAATATAATAGAACGAAAAGTTTTTATAATCCATATTGTTTTACTACTATATTTGCATTCTTTTAATTTAAAGATGATGTGGTTAAATAATTTAATTTGAAGGTTAAAATGTCTCAAATAGATGTTTTATCATTATACATTTACTAACCCTTCATCTAAGCTTCATTTGGATGTTCAGAACTGATTCTTGAAGTTAATACTCGAGCACGAACTCAAGCACTTGAGCATGATGAGTTTTTGGAGTTTCCTAAAGTAATACTTGAAGCAATACTCAAGCATAATCTTCAAGTATTGATATTTTGGAGTCAACACTCGAGTATTGTGCTATAATACTCGAGCATCAACCTCTTGAAAACCAACACTCGAGTATTGGATCCTAATACTTGATAATTGACTTCCTTTGTTAACTTTCAGCTCGATATATGTTTGGTATTTTGAACATATCTCCCAAAATACAAGTCCAATTGATGTGAAACTAATTTTATATGAAACTAGACTCAAAATTCGTTTCATAAACACCAAGAAAAGCATCATATCATTTCATATGGAGGAGATATAAATTTATAAACTTGGTGGTCAAAATTGAACACTTTATCTTTAACCTTTGCCCATGGTATCTATCATAACTTTCTTTCTATAATAGCTTTGGGATTGATTCTTGTTGTATATGAAATTATACTTGCAGGGCTTTCCATTGATATATTATTTGCGAAGTTTGGAGTTGAATTAAGAGAGTTATGACCGTTACAAGTTGAATTATAAGCTGAAATCTTGACCATGACCTCAATGCTCGAGCATCGAGCTCTAGAAATCAATTTTTCTACACAATACTTGCAAGAGTGCTCGAGTATAAATAAAAGTATTGTTAATGCTCGAGCACTGGCACCTAATGCTCGAGCATAACAAGAAGTATTTCCAATCCTTGATTACTAGCACCTAATGCTCGAGCATCGGGCTCTGAACTTAGTTTTTTTTCTCTTATGCTTTCTGAAATTACTCCAGCATTGGTGATAGTACTCATAATGTTCGAGCACAAGGATCTAGTACTCGAGTATTGAATGTTTTAAACATATTATTTCTTCAATACTTTCACAAAATGCTCGAGCAACATCAAAAATATTAGTAGTGCTCAAGCAATGAGTTTCAATACTTAAGTACTGAATGCTTTACTTGCAATATTCGTTCTAATGCTTAAGCACAACTAAAAGTATTGACATTACTGGAAGTATTGTGCCTAAGTACTGGAGCATCGAAACTCATTTTCTAATACTTTCTAGTGTGCTCCAACATTTGGCAAAAGCATTGAGCTTTTCTTTGAAACATGGCATTCCAATACTCGAGCATTGGATCATAGCACTCAAGCACTAATTTATCTGACACTATGCCTGTCTGACAGCTAGGCCTACGTTCTACAAAATATTTCCTTATTTGTGCTTAACTTATTTGAATTTTTACCTGCTCTCATAAATGCTTCATTCTTTGACTTAGCAACAGGGAATAGGTCTTCTGATCACATCTTCATCGTGGGCTCACCAGACATATTCTCCTACATAGGCAGTCACTATGACAGAAACAAATTAATACAAAACAATAAGCATTGAAATAGAGTATAACGGATACAACACTACTCTCCAACGGATATATTTTGCCAACATCTATAAATAGGAGGAAGCAACCAACAGAGAAGAAGGGGACAAAGTATATGGAGTCACCGAATACAAAACAGAGAGTTTGGAGTCATGGAAATCCCACAACATTAGGACTCTGATACACTACTAGAAAATTACAAATTAGCAAGGAAAATTAGTGATGACTTTAAAATTCCTCTCTAAATAGCTCAATTAGCGAGGAATTTAGTGAGGAATATTAAATTCCTCTATAATGTTCAAATTAGCGAGGAAAATTAGTGACGACTTAAATATCCTTCTCTAAAATTTCCAATTAGCGAGGAATTTAGTGAGGGATATTAAATTCCTCTCTAATTTTTTAAATTAGCAGGGAAAAATTAGCTATATCTCTCTAAAATGCCTAATTAGCGAGGAATTTAGTGAGGAATATTATATTCCTTTTTAATTTTTCAAATTAGTGAGAAAATTTTTTTATTGTAATATTGAGTTATCCATATTAATTTTTAGTATAAAATTTTGGAGGGATAAATGAGTTAATATATTTAATATTTTTTAATTTCTCTGTTATATTGTTTAAATTTTGGAGGAATGACAAATATAAATACTTTCCCTCTTATTTTAATTTTTCTCTAGTTTCAATTTCCCTCTCCCACTTTCTCTCTTATTTTTTCCCCCTAATTATGTGTGTAAAATTCCCGCTTGAATGTCACCAAAACAAAATTCCCGCCTGAAGTCTTCACCAAATCAGTCCATTCTCCGCAGCTCTGTTTTGTTTGGTAGGATCATAGGTGAGGAAGGGAGGGGCGTCCATTTCTGTGCACCATGAGAGCCAGGTGGAAGAAGAAGGCTGAAGAGGAAGCGTAGAAAGATGAGGTAGAGATCTAAGTAGTTCTCTCACACAACCTCCTAGTTTCGTGCTCTCGTATTTTTCAACCGTCTGTTTGCTGTCTAAATGGAGTAACCATAAGAGATTAGTGCTAGAACTACTGGTATCTCATATTGATTTCTTTTTCACTTATTTATTTGGATCTCAGTTGAAAGATGTTCTGTCTCTGAATTAAGAGGTTTTTCAATATTTATAGTTCTGATTTGATTCTTGATAGCGTATTAATTATATGGTGCTAATGAACTGAGCCATAGTTAGAACATATTATATGAGCGTTAGTAAAAAAAAAAAAAAAGTCTTCACCAAATCTCCAGCCCTAACTGAATGAGAGCTCGGCCACTCTAAATCGCCAAGCCCTAACCCCTGAGAGCTCGGCCACTTCATCTAGTCTCGTCTCCGTGTTGCTAAAGTTGTCTCTCCGTGCGTCTTCAATAACCTATTTTGCATTTTGTCTTGGAGGTACCTATCGCAAATCTTCATCCCTTGCACAGTGAACCTCAAGTTTGATGAAGAATTCAAAGCCACCAAATCCCAAACTACCGTGGCCATCATCATCGCTGGGTTGAGAAAGACCCTAAATTCCGTAATCGTCGAGCCTTCTCATCGAATAAGTTATTTGCCATCGTCGCACCACTCGATAAGTATGTTATAAGGCATCATGACAGCAAATGAGTTTTAAATCTGATTGACCGATTGAATTCTTCAAGGATGGTAATATTATAAGGCATCTTGGAATATGCA
>JANTPZ010017134.1:0-10071 GCA_025593235.1 Vachellia pachyceras | reverse complement strand
CTCCTAAAAATTTTTGTGGATCCAAACAAGGGGAAGGAAGCAAAATCCCTCCATATCAAACAAGTCATAAATATAAAGTCTGAAAAATGAATTTTAATTTGTTGTTGATATCGATGAATAGCATGTCCCTCGACCATATCTGTTGTAGTGCAACGTTATTCCTTCCTTTTCAACATAACTCAATTTTTGCCATTAATTAAGCCTTTATCCAATACCACTTTACCTACTTTAAGTACCAAAAATCAACTTTTGGGATCTTAAAATCCTAAAGAATAAATAATTATGTGGATCACATTAAACCATTAAACATTCAAAGCAAAAATTTCGTCATTATCAAACGATTCTTATCCCGATAATCACGAATCAGATCTGAAAAGAAAAAAGGGAAATAATTGTAACAACTTAAATTCTCATAGAAACTTATTAGTAAATTTAGAGCCTTTTCCCCCCTCTTTTGAGTTTAATTCGATCAATTAATTAGCTGTCATATTTTCAGAATTGCACATGCTTATGGGACTTAGAATCTCTACTACAAGTTTTTGGGGCATATTTTATATACTTGATCTCACAGTTATGTCATAAGCAGTAGGTTTCTTTTTGACGTTCTATATATATATATATATATTAAAAATTATTATAAAATATTGTTTATAAATAATTTGAGTTATTGTACCTATTTAATTAGTCCTTGTAAGACTCAACTAATGTGTAAAATGCCTTGTAGAGTTCGTAAGAATCGAACCCCTCCCTTTGGTAAAAATTTCCAAACCAATTCAATGGATGATTGCTTTTGTAATGACATGTATCCTTCTATTAAAGATCATCTTATTTAAAGCACTATCAAATATTAAATGTAGACATATCTTGTAACAGGGATTCAAACATTCATTTATTATATTACAAATGACTATACTTAAATTACTCTAACTCCAAATCGGGAAAGTTTTTTTCCCGATATGTTTTAATTATAAAAAATAATATAAAATTAATGAACAAAAAAGATTGAAATCACTCAGAGATATATTCATATTCATAATCAGAGATGATTCAATGTCTCTTCAAAATATTAATTATAAAGCTAAAGGGGGAGTGTAAATTAAACAGATTATATTGTGCCCCCTCATCTTCTTTTTGATGATAAAAAAGATTGAAAGATCCTCTAATTAAGAATAATAGAAATGCTTTTGGAAAATTTTTCTTAAAAATCAATGTATTCAATATATGGTTCTGAGTCCACTAACAAAAAAAAAAGCCAAAACATCTTTTCTTATTGGAAATGTGTACAGTGAGAATATCCTCCAATATATACAAATAATTAAATAAACCTTTTTAATTTGTCGTCATTTTCTCATGTCCCTTACCTCTTCTTAGGAGTGAGGATGACACTCTTTTTTATTTTTTTAAAAAAATTAACAAAATTCCATCTTTAAATTTTATGAAATTTAATTTATTTTCAATAATTGATACTTATTGATTATTCTCAATCCAATGTTTTAAAAAATTTGATTGTCGGCATGTGTTTTCCATGAAGTATGTGATAAGTAGTCCTAAATTTGGTGGTTAGTTGTTCAGTTTAATTACTTTAATTATAAATATTAGATGTTAATCTTTGATTTAGAATAAAAGGAATAGGTGGGAAAAATACACTGGCTATTATATTCTTAACCATTTTAAGCCGTTTATCTTCTATCCATATTATTTTAAACTTCTAACATCAAGCAATGGTTTTTCATATATGGGTCTTTTTCTCTATAAGTGAACTCACGGTTGTGACTTTTAATTTGTTTGATGAAGTTAAGGGAAAAAAATGAAAATGTAAAAAAGTATGATGAGGCTAAGTCAGATAGCACACATTTCTTCAAATAATTAGTTATTAATTATACTTTTGAGTAAATAATCTGCTGTGTATCAATATAAATATGTGTGTGTAAACACATATGAGGAACATGGTAACGTTAACTAATATTCTTTTGTTCTATGTCGATCGAAAACTTTTTCAGATTTGTAGATTCTTAAAAAAAAAATCGGATCTAGTCAAAAGAACAAAAACTAAATAGTAAAAACTCATCAAATGTTCTTAAATTAAAATCATTTTATGATGCCAATGGCAATCACGATAGGCTTGTTACACTTGTATTCACTTTTATATTTATAATATTCACTTACAGTTTATGGTAGCTAAAGCAGTCAAGCGCATAATTCCCAGGACAAAACCAATTAAAGCGAAGTATTTTTCGTTATTAAATTTTTTTATGCAATTATATTATATTTTCATGGCTAATGGGTGTTTAAGACTAAGTGATGAGTTGAATTAATTATAACACACACACACAGCAGGGCAAATTATACTTAATTAATTAGATATATCGATCATGAATCCAAAAGATTCTGACAGTATTTTGCTTATATGCTACGATTAATTTTTAATTTGTCTTTTCTTTATTAGGAATATCATATCAGAGATTTGCTCTCTACAAGTTTCAGATTCAATTTTGGGGGAAATTGAAAAATAATATTTTATAGGTTTTTATAGAATACAGAGGCCTAATTTGAATATGTGAGTGTAAGATAAATCATAAATATCGTATTTTATCCTCTTTTGTTTTTTATATGGTCATTCCATTGAATCACATGTTGAAAACCTGTCTAACCCAATTAGGATCATATTTCGTCCTTTCAAGTTTGTCAGGTGCTGAAAGATGGACATCAATCAAAGCTCTCACAAGAATAAAGTATTTGGGTTATCGACGATGTTGAGATGAGTGTTCAGTCGTGTAAGCCAATAGAGTACAAACATATTAATAACAAAAATAAGAGAGATTGAAAAGATAAGGAATATTTCACATTCACAATTGGGTAATAAATACTTGGTACGTGTGTGTATAAATCTTATTCATAGGCCTACAGATCTACTACCCTAATTATTATAAAATCATATTTCATCAAATTCTAAATATAAAATTTTTTTTGAAGAGATTTATTGTAAGGTTCCATAGAAGGAAGTTATTTATGGAAATGTTCCAGAGGTTATCAATAGCAGTTGCTCCACTATGCTCATCGACTTGTCATTGACAACTTCTTAAGATCTTTTCATAAATAACTTCTTTTTACAGGACCTTACAATAACCTACAACAACATGAGAAACACTTCTCATGTCCATTTTCATGGAAAATATACATGAGAAATAAGAGATCTCACATCCACTCTTACAAATGAACATTAAACTGAATACTTCTAGCTTACCTCATATAGTCATTTCCCATAAAATATACATAAAAATATTAAAAAAAACATACATAGAAAGTGTCTGTTATAGTAATGCGAAGTCTTGTATTACAATCGGGTGGAGTAAATAATTATGGATAATGGTATAATATGATACTTCTGAGGGATCATACAGGGAATCACTACAAGTAAAAAAGGATATTTAGCAGCGGTTCAACAAATCGCTACTAAATTATGAGTTGTAGTAGTTTTAGGTCAAAGCGTTACTAATATGCAGCAGCAATATAGGTGTGCCATTTGTAGCGGTTCTTCAAAAAATTTGCAACGGTTTTAATAAAAGCAAACCATTACAGAAGTGAAAGGTTGAAAGTCACCGCAGTTACAGTAGTGGTTAAATGAACCCCTACTGATTTGCATCGGCATTTGTAGTGTTTTTTCAAAAATAACAGTTGCAAAAATGAAGAGTCTCTCAATTAGGAGCGGTTCAGACAAACCGCTACTAAATATCCACATTTCCCAAGAATTCACCCCAGTTTTGTAGCGGTTATAGTAGCGGTTTCCAAAAAACCGATACTAATCAGCAGCGGTTTGTCTACAACCGCTACTAATTCAGCGTCTATAAAACCCCTCCTCCCCCCTCATTTCACACTTTCGACCTTCCAAAGCGTCACATCAGAGGTTAGTTTAAATTTTTTTTATGTTTTTAATTTTAATTAAATTTTTTATTTATATATTTTCTATTTTTTAGATTTATTTTTTAAATCGTTTATTTTATTTTAACTAATTTTTTAAATTAATTTTTTTCAGATGGCTGATCAGGATCAGAGCAGGAGGCACGGGAAGGAGCATATGTTCCCCGACGTCAGAGATGGTCAGGAGGAGGGCGACATTATGCTTAACGTCAATGACTTCGAGCTGGGCAATATCAACATCTCAGTCGAAGAGGCTGAGCGGTTTGAGGACGAGGAGATAAAAAGGGAGCAAGGTTTTCAGCGCCCCGTCTGCTAGTCGATCGACTGGGTTTGAGGTCGACATTCGAGGTAAGTAAACAGTTAATACATTATTTAATTAAAATGTTGTATTTAAATTGTTTATCAATTAATATGATTTAGATAATTTGCTTATTAATTTTAATTTTTTATTTAATTTGTCACATTTTATTTAGTTAATTTTTTATTAAAAAATGATTGGTTTTTAGAAATAATTGTATAAATTCAATTTTTAGATTCGACAGGGGCAACCGTTACGAGGAAGCTCACACTAAGGGATGTACACCAACTCCCTAGTGAGCATAGGGTTATCGTGGAGTGGGACGACATCACCCTGCAACCGCGGGGGAAGGGCGGTCAGCTCTTCAACCACTACCTGACTGAGCAGGACGGAAACTTCCTCCAGTTCGATATCAACGTTGAGACATAGAAGAGGATCCAGCAGAGCCTGAAGAACGGTGTATGGGAGAAGGTGAAGGTAAATTTTTTATTATTTCAAATATTTAAATTATTTAAATTAAGCTTTTTAATTAATAAAAAATTTACAAACATTAATTTTGAAATCTATTGCAGGGCAAGTTTGTTATACAAGATGCGAATAGAGAGTTCGCCATCTCGAAGATGAGGGAAGGGTGGAAGAACAGGCGGAGTCGCCTGTACCACCAGAAGGAGGGGGATGGGACCAGGACAGTCCAGGAGCTAGAGGCGGACATCCCAGACAGGGTTGATGCGGCGGACTGGGCCAGATTTGTCCGGTTTAGGAGATCGCCGGAGCAGTAGGCAGTAGCGAGGAAGGTTGTGAGGAGTCGGTCTCGGCAGACGATCCACCATACGGCAGGATCAAAGCCGTTATTTGAGTAATAATAACATTTTGGAGGATAGAACATGGGACATTAAAAGTTTAGAATCCATGCAGCATTACGCACATTCATTTTTGGGCCTTTTCATTTTATTTTGTGGGGACGTCTTTATTAAGAAAGTTAAAAGTATTTACCCAGTTTCTACTTGAATCTTTTAGGGATAAGTCTCTTCTTGATGGGTTCATACAAAGCACCTGATTTAGATGGGTTCCCTTCTATTTTCTATTAGAAAAGCTGGAACATATTGGGTGATTGTCTTCGTAAATTTATGAGTGATGTATTTGTATCTGGGTTCAAGGAGAATGACGCTAATAAAACTATGATCTCTCTAGACCCAAAGAGAGACAAACCAGAGCTAGTTGCCTACTTTAGACCTATCTCCTTATGCTCTGTCCACTATAAATGTAAAACCAAGATCATTGTTCAAAGGCTAAGGATTGTCATAGATAAACCGGTATCACCTTTCCAATCAAAGCTTCATAAAGGGCAGAGTTATGCAAGACAATATCACAATGGGACAAGAGATCATGCATATTATGAAGAAGTCGAGAGGTAGGAAAAGTTTAATGTCTTTTAAGATTGATTTGGAGAAAGCATACGACTAGATAAGTTGGGGTTTCTTAAAGATAGTTCTTAGCAAGGTTGGGTTTGAACAAGATTTTATCAATCTCATTATGAATTGCGTAACTTCGGTGTCTTATAATGTTCTTTGGAGTGAGGATCAGTCTGAATTGTTCTCTCCCAAAAGAGGGCTACAACAAAGGGATCCTTTGTCCCCATTATTGTTTGTTCATTTAATGTTTGATGATGATCTCTTATTGTTTGGTGCTGCAACTGAAAAGCAAGCTCAAAGCATGATGGAGTGTCTTGATATTTTTTGTATGGCTTCAGGGGAGTATATCAATAGGAGCAAATCTTCATTTCTCTCTCTCCTCATGTACCTAATCCTACTAGACAAAAGATATTGAAATCACAGGTATGAAGATATCTGTGGAGTTAGAGAAATATCTGGGTGTTCCATGGCTTAGAGGGACAAAGCCTACAGAAAATTATAAGCATATAGTCAATAATGTGAGGGCCAAATTGATGGCTTGGAAAGCAAATTCACTCTCACCTAGTTGGATGTATTACACTAGCTAAATCTATACTAAGTGTTATCCCCGCATATCCAATGATGGTGTCAAAAGTGCTTGCAGCTATATGTCAAGAAGTGGAGAGCTTGCAAAGAAACTTTATTTGGGGAAACAATCAAAGTTCATATGGTTTTCATCCGATTGGGTGGGAGACTTAAATCAAAACAAAACATTAGGGTGGAATTGGATTGAAACGTCTATCATCCTTCAACAATGCTTGTGGTGCCAACATTGCTTGGAAACTAATCAGTGGGTCTAGAGTCTTATGGGCTAAGGTTCTCTTCCATAAATATATGATTAATAATGAAGATCACTTGCTGGAGTCTAGAATATGGAATTTTTTAGCCCAATAGAAAAGCATTATTGATGCTGGCACTGTTGGGATTAGAACGTACAAGCAGCGGGAGAAACGATTACAAATTTAAAATTTCTGATCCCACGTATGGATCTGCCAAAGAAGTTTTGACCGATGAGATAGTGTAATACCTTTTCCGGTTCTTGATTACAGCTTCCTTTGCATTTAATTATCTTTTGGATCCCAACGCCCACAGTCTTTCTTGAACTCTTCCGCATTCTTGAACACGATATCAAGAGTCGAAGTTTTTTATCGTCTCCCTCTATTGGTATCCACGCCAAATGTTCTCGACAATGGTAGCGTGCTAATGCTTCTGGCATCTCACTCTCTCTTTAGGGTTTCTATGGATCACTATCAAATTCAAATTTCCTGTCTCTCTTGCTCATCAGTCCTCATATTTATAGAACTTATGGAGAGCATCATAATCTAAGATTAATCTTTTGTTAATCTTGAAAATCTGAATAAAGGTCTTAAAAGATATTCAAGATTAATCTTTATTAATCTTGAAATTTGAATTCCAAAAGATATTTAAGATTAATCTTCATTAATCTTGAAATTTGAATTTTAAAAGATATTCAAGATCAATCTTGAAATCTGAATTTCAAAAGGATATTCAAGATTAATCTTTATTAATCTTGAAATTCAAAATTCAAGATTAATTTTTATTAATCTTGAAAGTCAAAATTCAAGATTAATCTTCATTAATGTTAAAATTCGAAATTTGAAATTCGAATTTTGCAATTCTAATTTGGATTAATTTGATTTGATCAAATCATATCCATATAATTAATGCAAATAATGAGCCAAAGAATTTAATTTATCTTTATAAATTAAATCTAAATATCAATGTTAGTTATTTAATTTATCAAATAAATTAAATATTGAAGCTAACATGTAATATTGTTGTCATTTCAAATATATATACATACATACATCATACATAAAATAAGAATAAACCCCAGAATTAAAGCTCATGTTAGGTTTTTCTTGTGTGTAACCCTGTAGGTCCATATGAAGTTGGTAGTGGGCTAAACTCAGCATTAGCCCACAAGTTACAAGTGCCCTCTAACAAGACGTTGCAACTATCAAAATCACATGAAGATCATTAACACGACACAACCTTTTATGCAACCACATCACATCCTTTTTGTCACACGATATCTCGGTCAAGGATGAGGCATGGATGACGTCATCCTCCTATTCCTGACCATTACTTTCTCGATCCCTGAATAGTCTGATCTCAAGAATGAAAACTCATTTTCGTTACAATATGGCCATACATTTCTCAGACTGACTCATCAAGAGGCCCAATAATATCTCTCAACTAATGCGAGGGACAAATTCCATCTTGATCATTCACATTCCTCTACATGAAATATCCCTAAGCCCGATCATTGCCTTTATCATCACTCGGTCAAAGGTGACTTTTGCCTAAGTCAAAACTTAACGACTTTCATGTATGAATCTATGAAGATCTTAGGTCAAAGGGTGTGGTGATGTAATTACATATGAGATTAGCTAATGATTTTATCCATGTAGTTTTCTCATAGCGGGTCGGTCCAGCACCTTATACTCTTACAGGTGCATATGACTTTGACTCGTATCTATATCTCCATATCTTATCAAAGTCATACTGGTCGTACTTTATCTATACTCCCGTATAGACAACCAATTAGGAACATTTAAGACAATATTCATAATTCGTCTATGGATGCAATTATTATAATAAACATGCAAAACTAATGATATGAAAGAGGTTAAAGGGCTTAAAAATATTCTAAAATCCATCTCATATCAATTCTTGAGAATGGATGTGAGAGGGGGCCTCTCTTATGTTAATGTTTTCCGATAACTCCTCTCATATCTTTCTTCTTTTTCCCTATAAACAGACTTAAGATGGGGATGCAATATTACCCTTTTACAATAATGCAATTAGGAGCCACTATTACAGAGTATACTTTTTACTACTGAAATTCGCGTCCTTTTTCTAAAAAATGGAGTAAAAAGTGAAGGCGGTGACATTTTTGAAATTATAGGAAAAATTTAGGCGCCCTATAATTGGTTGTAGCACCTTTAAACGCCCTATACACGGATAGGATGCCTAAAGTGGCACCCTATTCATTAAATAGGGCGTATAAAGTGGCGCCACATTTAATGAAGGGCGCCCTATGGCGTATATTCCGCCCCTTTAGGCACCCTTGGCTGCCCTATTACGGATATAGGGTGCCTAAAGTCCCCTCAAGGGTGCTTTAAGCGCCCTCTATGTGAGATAGGGCACCTAAAGTCTGACACGACGTGACCTCTGTAACGTTCTTTTTTTCAAAAATAAAAAATAAAAATAAAACATACTGCCATAGTTTCCTGTGGCAGAGGTGAAAGGTGATGGTGATAACCACCATCACCATTAATAGGTTATTTTTTAAAAATAAATAAATAAAAAAATATTTTTGGGAAAGCCACACTTTATATCACGTGTGGCAGAAGTCTGATGGTGATTATGCCTATCACCATCAGACTTAAAAAATTAAAAATTAAAAATTAAAAAAAGAAAGAAAAAGCTCTGGTGCATATGGGTGTGGGGGTATTATAAATACCCCACCCATTTAGTGTCTCAGAGGGAAGAGAGGGAGAGGCGTGAGCGTGAGATGGAGAGAGTACTGGGGGGAGAGAGAGGAAGGAGAGAGAGGAGAGTGAGAGGCGTTTTTCAGTCTCAAGATTCTACTTGTGTGATTATTTAGATAAGTAAAATGTCTTATTTTCATTAAACTCCGTTTATGAAAGTTGTTCTAAATATTTTTCTCTTTCTAATGGTAGTAATATTATGTATATTAGAAAATAGTTTGGAATTTAAATTTTTATCTAGTTTGAGTTTTATTTGCAGAAGGCCATAAAATTGTGCATTCAATTTTATAACTATGTTCTATAAGGTTATATATCTATCTATTTGATACATTGAGTATTTTAGAAATTAGTTGGGTTTTTAAAAAGAGATATATTTTTTATATATAGGATATTTTAATTAAATAAAGATAGATAGAAAAATGAAAAGGATGATTTTTGGATATATTTAAGTAGCCTAGAGTTGTTATATTTATTACAAGATTTTATAAATAATTTTTATGAGAAGCTCCTAAATCAATTTTGAGGTATTTCAAAATAATAATAATAATTAAATTTGTGTGAACAATTTAATTGGTATGTTGGAACTGTTATTTGTATTTTAATCGGCTGAAATTTATTATATTGCCATCTTAGGATTTTATAATTAATTTTCACTATAATAGATTTTAAATAATTTTATGATGGAAAATGATTTATGTAAATTGTGTATTAAATTTGTATTTACATTACTGTGTAGATTAATTGGTGATTGAGCTGTATTTGATTGCTTTGTTCTCAAGACTAGTGGAATTTAGCTTGGAATTAAGGTAATCGGGATTAATTTCTTTTATATGCTTGTTGTGGATTGTAAGGTGTTTCTAACCCTTACTTTCTTTATAGAAAAATT
>JANTPZ010017130.1:0-10433 GCA_025593235.1 Vachellia pachyceras | reverse complement strand
CGCGACTTGCTTCCGGTGAGAACGACCCTGGGTTGCAACTACACAACCCTTGGAGATTATAAATTTAATTCTTGGCAAATTTTCAAGGTTTACCAACGACACTGTTTTGCGATTTGCGAGACAGGGCACGCCAAATGCGTGTGACTAGAGCAGAAGCAAGATGCGAATGAGGGTATGAATGAGTGGGAGAGTCCTAGCGTCACGGTGAAGCAGCTGCTAATCTCCAGGTGGTTGCCGAAAAGGAATGAAAACCTTCAATGGTGAATGGATGATGACAAAATGAAAAATAATGAGGGAGTGTATGTGCGGCTAGGGTGCATGGATAGTGGCGGTGTGATTGCGTCTTCGATGAACGAATGAATAGAGGATTCAAAATGAATGCTTCCTAGAGCTGTGTGTTTAAGCTAGATCATTTGGCCCAATACATTAATGGTTCCAAGATGAATGGGTAGTTGCTATGTTGAATGAATGATGACACAAGATGGTCTTCTCCCTTATGTTCTAGGCGGCAGCTCTTTTGGATATTGGAGGAGGTGAATGAATGAAAAGGATTTTCTTTTTCTTCTTCACTTTCTGATGGGTTCAAGCCCATTCTTTATATTATTTACCTATTGAGCTTTGAGGTCCATAATAATATTATAGATACAAGAATATGACCTTAATTGTAATTAGCTCTAATAATCAATTGTCACATCCAAAATCTGCAAAAAAAATGAAATATGATAGATAGTCAACACGTCCATAATGCAAAATCATCCAAGAGTCAAAACAATTCAAAACTCTTAAAAAATGATATGATGACCTTTTACATAATAATTATTTAATTAAACCCAATTAAGCCATAATGAGTAATAATAGACTAAGTTTATGCACTAAAAATATATTAGATATTGAGGTTTATCACGCTGCATGCTGAGATCGAGGCCCAGGTGCAGCAGCATGTCGAGGTTGGGTGTAGTAGATATAGATGCAGGTTGCGAATACCATGCTACAGATGGCATTTCAAGCTATCTACCCTAGCATTGATCCTCTATAGCTACCTCCTATGCCAGCCTTGGACCCGCAGCACCCAGCTCCTTCACTGGCCCCTAGGCGTGATAACCATCCACAGCCCCCACGCATCCTAAGGATTCGGATAAACCCCATCTCCCACCGCTAGATATTTGATTCTTTTTTGTAATTATTTAATATTTGTATTTTTTAGACATTTTTAATTAAAATGGTTAACTTTTTATAATTTAAGTTGTTATTAATTTAATTAAAATACATTTATTAAATTGAAATACTAAATGTAATTAATTTTTACTTTTAATTAAAAATACTTAAATGCATATTTAATAATTTAATTTAATTAAATTAAATTGAAATTCTAAAGTTTAATTTTAAAGTTAAAGAATTTTAGTAGCGGTTAGTATTCGATTAGCAGTGGTTTAAGGATTGCTGCAAATTTGAAATATTCGCACTTTACGACTGCAAATTTTAAATTCAAAATATATTCGCGTTCTTATTCTAGTCCATTTAGAAGAGGTTCATAAACCGCTACAAATTCTAATGGCTTTTTTTGTAGCAGTTTACTGTATACCGCTGCAAATGTCAACGGTCATAAATTTTGTAGCGTTTTGTGTAATGGTTTGGAACTGCTACAAAATTGTATACATTGACAAATTTCAATTTAAGCCTTTTCATCTCAGAAACTTTGAAATTCTCATTTCTTTCTCTAATCACTTTCACATTTTCGTTTCTTTCTCTGATTACACTTCTTATTCTCAGTGATATTGCGATATAGTTTATTTGAAGTACTTCTGATGGATAAGTCTTGGATCAAGTTTCCTCGCACGTCCTATCGATATTTGGCCGGATTAAACAATTTTTTGGATTTTGCTGACAAATATGACAAGATTAACGGTAAGATTTCTTGTCCTTATCCTAAATGTAATTTCAAAAAATGGCATGTTAAAGATGTTGTTAGGGAACACTTAATAGTTAATTCATTTTCTCAAAGTTACAAATACTGGGTATATCATGGAGAAACTGATGATGTGTTGAGGGAGTGTACTCCTGCATTCTCACAAAATAGGAGTGCAAGAGGACCGTGTTTAACCCTTTAATGATACTTCATGATGCTTTTGGGGTTCATGACAATGTAATCCTAGATGAAGTGCAAGGTCCAAAACCTCAGTATATGAGGAACACAAAAGCTAGTATTTTTTGAGCTCATGGAAGAAGCCAACAAAGTTATATATCCTGGGTGTAAAAGTACTGAAAATTATATTTTTTTTAATTAAATTATACCCTATTAAATGTTTGTGGTATATCTAATAAGGGAACGTTGATGATATTATAATTATTAGTCAACTCATTCCTTGAAGCAGCGATCCTGACATCTTTTTATGATGCAAAGAAGATTTTCAATAAATTGGGTTTGAAGTACGAAAAAATCCATGCATATCCAAATGATTGTGTGCTTTATTGGGGAGAAGATACGAATAAAGAAATTTGCAAGCAGTGTAACACCTCAAGATACAAGTCTGAAGGAAAGAGGAAGAACAAGAAGAAGAAACTTGCAAAGATTCTAAGATATTTTCCTTTAAAGCCGTGACTCCATATATTGTATTTCTTGACTAAAATGTCTGAGCACATGTGATGGCATGCTCCTGAAGTGAATCCTGATGGTAAGTAAAGACATCCGCGGGATTCAGCGGTGGATCCTAGAAACATACGCCTTGCTCTAACGGATCCTAGAAACATACGCTTTGCTTTGGTGACTGATAGATTCAATCCTTTTGATAACCTTAGTACAAGTTACAGTATCTGAACTTTGGTGTTAGTTCCATACAATTTGCCTCAATGAATGTGTATGAAGTAGAACTCACTCATTTTGTCTATGATAATCCTAGGAAAAAAAGCACCTTGCAATGATATTGATGTCTACCTGCAACATTTGATAAGGAACTAATGGGATTGAGACATACGATGCATATGATAAGGAACTGTTCAAATTGCGTGTGGCTTTGATGTTAACGATAAGTGACTTCTCGGGCCTTGGAACTTTATCTGTATGGATCATGCATACGGGACTGGCTTGTCCCATGTGTAACTTTGACGTGGAGCCATTACGCCTTTAATACATTCAAAAGTGGTGCTTCATTGGTTATCGTTGATTCCATGATGGGAAGCATAAGTTTAGACTGCAGAGGAATCATTTCGTTGGAAAATAGGAAAGAAGACACTACTACAGAGTATACTTTTTACTACTGAAATTCGCGTCCTTTTTCTAAAAAAAGGAGTAAAAAGTGAAGGCGGTGGCATTTTTAAAATTATAGGAAAAATTTAGGGACCTTTAGGCGCCCTATTCAGTAAATAGGGCGCCATAGGTCACCTCAAGACGCCCTGTGGCGCCCTTTCTATGGAATAGGGTGCCATAGGGGTGCCTTTCGGCGCCCTATAATTAATATAGGGTGCCAAAAGGGGACTTTTAGGCGCCACAGTCAGTAAATAGGGCGCCATACACTACTACAGAGTATAGTTTTTACTACTGAAATTCGCGTCTTTTTTTAAAAAATAGGAGTAAAAAATGAAGGCGGTGGCATTTTTAAAATTATAAGAATGGAGACGGGCCTTTATGCGTCCTATATTTAATATAGGGCGTATAAAGGCTGACTTTTGGCGCCCTATATTCAATATAGGGCGCCAAAAGGCACACTTTGACACCCTATACTGAGGTAAGGCGCCAAAAGGCACCCTTTTGACGCCCTATATTTAATATAGGGCGCTAAAAGACACCCTTTTAACGCCCTATATTAAATATAGGGTGCCAAAAGTCACTTCAAAATTACCATTGAAACTTTAGGCGCCCTATCCCTTAGATAAGGCGCCTAAACTAAGTTAGCAGAGCATTCAAAACAGCTTCTCCGTCTCTCTTGGTCGCACGCACAGTCCTCAACCCCCTCTCTCTCTCTCGAGTTACACAGCTCTCTGGTTCCTCCTCGCAGGCGTCGGTGGAATGCCTCTGGTTCAAGGTGACGCTCTCTCTCTCTCTACTTCAGTCTCTGGTTCTCTCTGGTCACACACGCTTTCCTTTTCCTTCTCTGGATCTTTCTTTTTAAGGTCTGGACCTTCTCTGGATTTTCGTTAATCTGCAGATATGGATTCACAGCTTTAGCCGCTAGAAATTTAGCATACCCGCCATTGATCTTCTCCTTATCCTCCGGATCTATGTTGTTGCTGCATAATAACTTTTTTTTTTTGTTTGGTGATGGTCGTTGAATTTGTCAAGTCTAATCGAAGCATTTGGATTAATTATATATATAGGGATGCCTTTTGTGATGGTGAGGAAAGAAATGAACATACAAAGCATGTCATAAGAGCTATTCTCAGTAGGCAGACGAATGAATAAAGCTTGATTATGAGTTTTGGCATCCATCGCATCGGATTTATTCATTTGGAAGCTTTCAAGCCTTCCCTTGATGCTGACAATAAATGGCCTCCGATCCGCTTCTTCACTTTGATCACTCACACAAGGTACCCTTTTTAACTAATTTTGTATACCGTGAGTTGATTAAATCATATTTATGTAATAGTGGGGCGAAGGAGTATATACGTAAATGCGCTGAACTAATGCATCTCAGGGCTTAAGTGCTCACCTGTTATAAATGCAGAGGCACATGGAGGGGCCTCCTTGGAGCTCGAGATTGAGTTGGAATGTGGAGTCTGGTTGGTATTTGTTAGAATCTGTGTAGGCATGAGAACTGAAAATTGGATCTGCGGCATCACCGTGAAGGAGGAGGAGGAAGAAGCTAAGGAAGAAGACTTGGAATTAGACATTTTGGGGATGAAAGGCTTGTGCTTGATTCTCGTTTGGTTTCTGCTTACTTTTTCAAGTTTGATTCTCGTTTGCTTTCTTGTTTGATTCTTGATTTCCTTTTTGATACTTCAAACTCTTGCTCTCCGATGGCTCCTCAAGCAGCGACGCTCTAAAAAAAACCCTACGGCGCCCTATATTAAAAGATAGGGCGCCGTAGGTTTTGGCGCCCTATATTTCAAGATAGGGCACCGTAAGGTTACCTATAGCGCCTTTTATAATATAGGGCGCCGTAGGCCCTACCTTTCTACTCCCCTCACATATACACCCCACAAGAAAGGGCGCCAATTGGGTTAAAAATAGGGCGTAAAAAATACTTTTTGTAGTAGTGAGAGAACCTTCTGTCATTTTAAGTGGTTCTGATATTTTGACTCAGCTTGTTCTTGTTCATTTTGAGTTTGAAAAAAAGGATGATTCAGAACGAGGCATAAAGAAGATCACATAGTACTTTGGATGTTGATGTGGTTCAACAATGGCGGAAGAGTATATTTTTTACTATTCCTTATTGGAAGACTAATATGCTATGTCACAGTTTTGATGTGATGCACATCGAAAAGAATGTGTGTGATAACATTCTATACACCTTGTTGAACAAATATAGGAAGACTAGAGATCATCTTCTAGCCAAGGATTTACAGCCTATGAGAATTTGTCAAGATGCTTGGTTAGACGACAATGGCACCCAGCAAAATTTACCTTAATGAAAGCCGAATAAAGATATATTCCTCTTAACATTTAAGAACATTTGGGTCCTTGATAGATATTTAAGTAACATATCAAGGTGTATCAATTTGTAGTCTCGGAAACTATCTGAATTAAAGAGTCATGACTCGCATGTCCTTATGCAACAGTTACTACCGTTGGCACTAAAAAAACACATTGTCTCTAGAAGTGTCAACGCTGTTGGTGGAGTTCTGTTCATTCTTCAGAAAGTTGTATGCAAATGTTCTTGTCACTGAGGAGTTGGATCAACTGCAGTAGCAGATAATTCTCACACTGCCATTTGAAGATGATCTTCCCTCCTTCCTTTTTCACTGTCATGGTGCACCTCACCATCCACATTGTTCAAGAGGTAAAACTCGGTGGCCTGGTTCAATATCATTAGATGTATCCCATTGAAAGGTACTCATGTTAAAAACTATTCACACACATCGGTACATCACCAATTTACTAATTTGTCTTCATGTTTTAACTTATTACAAGTTATTAGGGAAGTTGAAGTCATATGTCAGGAATAAGGCATGGCCAGAGGGTTCAATAACATAATGTTATATAAGGGATGAGGTCCTGAACTTCTATTCACGGTACTTTGATGACATTGATACAATTTTCAATCATCGTCCTCGTGTTTATGATTGCCCTGATGTTGGTCCCTCAACATCGACAGTGAGTTTGTTCCCTCCCATTGGGAGACCAGTTGAAGGATATCAGTACTTTAATCTCACTCCTAATGAGATGATGTTGGTACACCAATATGTCCTAATCAACCTCAGTTAAATTGATCCTTTCATTCAGTGAGTATTAGTACCAAAATATTATTTTATTAATTTAACATATGTTTATCAACTCATATCATATATGTTTAATCATGATAGAGAGTTCAGAAATTATGTCAAATGTCAACCACGTATCCGGGCACAGACATCCATTAAGGTTGATAGAAGGGTGTATAGAGAATTCCCAAGTTGGTTTGCATGCCGAATACACAATAACGACAACCCCCACCTAATTGATTTGACAAGTCTTACCATTGGTCCACTCTAGTATGCGAAAAGGTTTACCGCATACAACGTCAACGGGTTCAAGTTCTACATAGTTTCACACGATCAAGGTTTTCTTACCCAAAGTTCCGGGGTTTTTGGGACCTTCAGTACAAGGAGTTATGCTAGCACCAGTGACGATGACATGCGTTTCGAAGGTGTCCCCGACCGTGGAAAATTAGTTGACATCATCGAACTGAATTATTAGGATTAATTCAGCATCACGCTATTCAAGTGTTCTTGGGAAAACACGACAACTCATGGAATAACTACAGATGAGTTGGGCATCACATCTATTAATTTTTCAAGGCTCATTTACATAGGCGACTCTCAAGATAATGAGGCGTATATTCTATAGTATCAGAGGCATAACAAGTTTATTATGTTGAAGATAAGAAGCATGGTTGTTCATGTTAAGCTCATAGATCTTTATGACATGAGTGACAGTGATGAATAATTGACACATGAGATAGAGACATTCCATCATACTAATTTTCGAAATTTCTTTCTCGAAGGGGATGCCAATTTACCCCTTGTAAGAATTGATGAAGATGAATAAATAATTTGTGTACATAATATATTTAATTTTATCTTTTCAAAACTTACGTATTTGTAGCGGTTTTAGAACACTGCAAAAACCGTATTAACCGCTGCAAAAACCATTACAAAAAACAATGCAAAAACAACCACTTGCAAAATACCAAGATTGAAACCGCTCCTAATTCAAGCCAAACATCCTATAAATACCCCTTCCCCTTTCACTTGTTAAGCTTTCTCTTCTATCTTCTCTAATTGCCTTTCCTCTCTTCTCTAATCGTTTGCTCTTTGCATTGTTTCCTTTTCAAATAGTTCACTTTTGTTATTTTTATGTTTTATTAAGTGTTTTTATTGTTAGTTGATATTGTTTAGTTTTTACTTTCAACTCAAATAGGGTATTTGTTTTTGTTTATCACAGTTTATTTTTATTTTCATATTTCATGTTATCAATTTTTTGTGGTATAGCTTTTGATAAATTGTCTTATTTAATTTATCATTAGTTTTATTGTATGTTTTTTCCCATTCATTAAATATTACATATGTTGATTAGTTAGTAGTAATTACAAATATTAACAATTTATTAATTATCTCTAGTAAAAAATAAACAATTTATCGATTATTGGTTTTATTTGATAGTAAAAATTAATTTATTAAAATTAATTAATTTATTATTTTCACTATATTTAGTAGCAGTTTTGTAACAGCTACAAAATTTCGCATTTTGAATTTTTTAATCTAGAAAGGTGAGCATTTTAAATTTTCACAATTAATGGTAGCGGTTCAATAACTGGCATAAATTTCTAGAGGGAAAATTTTCCACGCTTCAAAAACCTGCAGGAATTTGGATTTTAACATAATAGCGGTTATGGGACCGCTACTAGTGACATTCAACTTCTCATATTTTAGTAGCGGTTCCTAACCCGTTGCAAACGTCGAGCTCCAACAGCCGCGTTCCACTAATTTAATAGTGGTTTTATATCCGTACAAATGTTCGCACGTCATCCCCTCATTTTTCTTTATTGCTGCGATTGATTACCTGCAAATTTAGTAGTGTTTTGTACTATGTGTGCCGCAGTTCTGTGGAACCGTTGTTAAACCTCTTGCCACACTGTGTTGCAGCGGTTTTCCAAACCGCTAGTACATATATTTGTAGCGGTTAAAACAGCTACAAATGCATAATATAACAGCTTCTAATACGACCTTTTTTGCGGTGATTATTTATGGTTTAATTTAAGTTATAATTTTTTTGTCATTTACGTTTTAGGATGTTCTCGGTGGTATTGAATTTGCAAGAGGCCTACCACTTCAAGATGGGTAAACTGAGAGCTTCTTTAGGTCACCCGAACCTTTCGATTTACGATACATTCATCGGAAAAGATCATTGTAGTAAGGAAAATTACCAAGGAAACTACTTTAAATTTCACGATGCCATAAAGCATGTCTATCCAGATATGCAGACTATATCAAATTGTGATGCCACCAAAATGGCCTTGAAACATCCAGTAGAGTTGTATGACTTCCATATATATATATATACACACACACACGCACACGTTAAAGTATTCTTTTAATCTTTTATGTTTACATCAGGTTTCATTTTAGTTATTTAAATTTAAAAAGTGTACTTTCAGTCCTTAAACTTAACGCCGTTAGTCTATCTTAACGGAAATTGTTAACTCATCAAATTTAATTGATGACTGTGCAATAAATTGTTGACAAAACATACTCATATTTTAATTTTAATTTAATAATATAATAAATTTGATATTATCAAACGTAACAAAGACAGTGCTCACATCTGCTTAAGCTTAAGTAAATGCAACAAAGACAGCCCTGTTTGGTAACCATGGGCTTATTTTCATAAGCACGTTTAACAGTACTTTTCCGCAAAACGAGACAATCTCCTCCACATATTTGCCTCGGCTTATGTGAATAAGCACTTATAAGTGGCTTATGACAATTTGCCAAACGGACCCACAGTGCTCACATCTGCTTAAGCTTAAGTAAATGACGAAAACTCCTTTGACAAAGACAGTGCTCACATCTGCTTAAGCTTGAGTAAATGACGAAGACTCCTTTGACGAGGCGACAAAGGTACATTACACACACACACACACACACACACACATTCTTCTTGTTTTTTTTTAATTTGTTGCTATATTAAAATTGGTCCGTTAAGATAGAGTTCAATTTAAAATTATTTTGTACATTCTTTTTTTAAGAAAGGGACAAATATGCAAGGAAATTAAAATTCATGTCCTTGTGATTTAAAAAAAATGAAAAAAGATCCCTTGCATTATTATAATGGTGGCACCAATACATGACATCACTTGAATTTGTTTCAGACTTTTCGTTTGCAAGGCCCTCGACCCTTTTTCAGATGAACATGTTTTTTAAGAAAAAAATAATTATTGGGTGAAGGTTCATTTTTGCCAAGTTTTTACCTAGAAGCGCTCAGCACCTAGAATTTTTTTTTTGAGTGCAAGTCACCTGTAAAGTATAAAAATATAACAATTTCTCCCTACACCGTTAACAAAGTTTTTTTTTTTACCAAAGTTAATTTTAACATTTAACTTTGGGTCAATTTTTTGTGTCAACTCACGGTCAAAATTAATTTCGTTAATGCGATGTGGTGAAATTGCAACATTTTTATATTTCTAGGATGACATTGCTTCTATCTAAAACTTCCAAGGCAATATTGTATACAAAAAAATCTATGGGTGGTGAGTGCTCATGAGTGTAAACTTCCGGGGCAAAAATTGAGATTAACCAATAATTGATTATCAATTCATCCTTATAATTCAAATTTAAATAAGCACTTATAGTTTAAAATATCTACATTACTTCTATAATATAAAATTCAAATCATTGTCAGATACTAAATGTGAGCATATCTTCTAATAAAAATTTAAACACTTGTTCATCATATTGTAAATAATTAGACTCCTCCGTCAGAGCCAATCTGTTGGTAAAACATATGCTTTTTAGTGTGGATATAAGGCATTAGGAGTGAATGGAGGGGAATATGGACCATTTTCATCAACCGATGAAGGCCCAATGGATTTGAACACAGCCTAAAATAAATAGGAAAATTTACTGTTGAGTCCCACATAAGGGACTTATTTATCAAATGGTCTCAAGTTTTAAAATATTTATCAAATGGTCCCAGAGGTGTTGTCAATTTAGCTCATGGTGTTGTCAAGGGTTGTCACGTGACAACACCATGCGCTGCATTGACAACACCATGCGCTGTATTGACAACACCTCTGGGACCA
>JANTPZ010017126.1:0-10350 GCA_025593235.1 Vachellia pachyceras | reverse complement strand
GATTCACGAACTCCCCATCCATGAAGCCTGCAAAGATTCTCCATGGACACATTCTCATGATAATAGTGAGGAATCTGATGGAAGGGCTTTGGAGGAGATTCCCAAAGCGGTCTCAGGAAGTATGTGATCTTCTGCCCATGTAAATAGATCCCAAAGATGCCTAATGGGATGGCAACAAATAAAAATATGCAAGTCTTGAAGTCCAACGCCCTCATAACACGCCCGACCCTTGACATGATCAATGCTGAATCAGTTTCCTGCAGCACAATAAATAAAAATTTAATCAATTCATATGATTGATCACACATAATGTGATAGAATCATGTGACACAGACGGTATCTGCAAATATGTCACAAATAACATTAAGCAGAAGAGAATATCCATGGAATAGTCCAAACTTCAAAAAGAATGAGTAACCAAGCATCATTTCACAACTTTTTCACCAAGATATTATTTGAATTTTGAAGGGCATCAGAAAACTGGAATTCAGAATGGTGGATATACAGACAACAAGTGCCACACAGAAAATATTCTCTTCAAATCAATGAGGTTCGGAAACAGAAACTGTTCATTTAAAATTACATTAGTTAATGGAGGGGCCATCAATAAGAGCACCCACGAACGATAAGTTCAGATACACATGTGAATCGCATTTGACATCTCCAAATATGCATAGGAGAAAGCACGCTGGGACCTTTTGCTTCTAGTGGGACGGAGAGAGATATGAGGGTGGTGGTTGGAGGAAAAACGAAATCCCATAAAAGAGAGAAACAATGATTATCAAAACTGAGTTAGATTGTGAGAGAGAAGCAAACATAAAACTAACTCGGAAACTTTTAAAATGATAATAGTCATAACAATTGAGACACGTGAAACCCAAAAGGAATTCTTCAAGTCCATTTTATATTAACAACGCAACAAAACTGAAGAAACCCCAAAGACTAAACTAAACAAACCCGAAATTTCATGGTAGAGGAGAAACATTAAACAGAAAGAAGAAGCCAATCGTAAAACAAACGAAGAAACACAAACCTGATCACAAATAGCGCGCGCACAATTGTGTTCTGTTTCTCCTACGAACCCCTCAAAATAGAGATTACAGGTAACAATAGATGAACCTGAAGAACACGAAACCAAGGAGGCAAATTGCAGAGAAAATAAGGCAAAGGGATTCAAACAGAGGAAAAGAAAACAGACAAAGCCACGAACTTTTTGAGGCCCTGTCTGTCTATTTGTTTATCTCTCCCTCTCTCTGGGCTTCTGTGTGTCTGTGTTTCTCTCAATCCTGTAATGTCAATAATAGCCGTTTGGTGAGTTTTTCGCTGCTTCACCGGATACCCTTTGCAAAGAATGGATTTAGAGGAGGGGTATTTATTGTACTTAGCAGAGGAGGGAGATACCGCGTATGGTATATCCCTAAAATGAAGCGCCGAAATTGGGAGGAAATTCCACACACAATGCAAAATTTTTTGCCGTCTTCAAGAGAAAAAAAAGGTTATTAATGCAGAGATAAATTCTTCGATATGGAAAAGTCTAACGTGGTGATCACTGTCTCACACAGGCATTAGTCTCACGTGACCACTGATTATATAGAATAGTCTGTACTCTTCGGATGATATCGAAAGCCAAGGCTGTTATTGCTAGACCACACGTGTTTCCATGGTATAGATATCGTAGCTTATAATTGTCATGAAATCAATATCTCTAATAATCAAAGAGGGTCGGTTTCTTGTAGTCCGGAGAGAGAAAAAATATATATTAACTCTGTTTTCGGTTAATGCAGTTATCTTTTCTTCCCTCCAGCGGCTACCTTTTACATGCTTTTTCATTGATAAAAAAACTGTGAAAACTATCGTACTGCTATATTGGATACGTAAGCCTCGAAAAGGCAAAACTTTAAATTTTTACCAGAGAAAATGAAACAACCCACCTTTGGAACGTGGTAAAGGCCTAAGGGTTTGATATTTCTATTGTGTGTTGGTATGTTTTTTAGGGCAAATTGTTTACTTAGTCATAAGATTGAAAAGCCAAATCAAAAAAAAAAATTGAGAAGAGGTTGAAAGGTTCTTGCCTTTTGAACTGGTTGTGTAGAGGGTACCAATGGATAGGAACATTTAAGACTTGAGTCGTCGAATTTGAGCATACTTTTCCAATTATGAGGTTTTTGTACCCTTTGACTTGGCACCTATCCAGTTCAGCCGTGTGATTAACATGCACTTCACTCAGTCGCACGAGTTGCAAATATGTTCATGATAATATATTCACAGTCGATTTTGTAAAATTATAGATTATTTTACACGACCAACATGAGATTGATGTTAATGAGAGAGGTTTTGACTGCCTAATTAAATACGATATATGGAGTTATATGAAAAAAAAGATAAAATGAGGAAGGAAATAAAAACGGAAGACAAAATTGGTGGAGAACTGAGTTTTAGAAAAAAAGTTGGAAGGAACGAAGAATTAGAGAGAAAATGGGGTGTGAATTCCACCTCATTTTCTCTCCAAATTTTCAATTCACATATGGAAAGAAAATAGAGAAAACTATGTATGCTTATATATTCACATGCTCTATATTACATTTTCATTCTAAACAGTTAAGCCTAACATCTATTCTTTTAAAAATTATGACTACAATTTTTCCTTTTTAAAAAGGATAAATTTGAAAATATATTCTAATATCAATTTATTTTTAATTACTTATTAAAACTTAGCAACTTTAAAAAGTATGATATATTTTTATCAAAATTTTTTTGTTTTGAAATATAATAAGATGAAAACATATCTTTAATAAATAATTTAAGTTTAAATTATTTAATGATCTTAATGTTAATACAATTTTTCATTGTTTAATATGATATTATACTTCACATGTATTTTAAAGATACTTTAATTATTCAAATATTTATTAAAATATTTTTATCCAATAATATTTTATTCATTCAATTATTTACATATTTTCTCTTTTTGTTTCTTATCAAACAGGATAGGTGATAATATTCTTCTCCAGTTTTCTTTCTTGTCATTTTCTCAAATCTCAACTTTTAGTCCAATCGCAACGGAACCTTAGTGTGAATGCATTAATTATCTTTCCCTTATTACACTGACGTACACGTTGGATGTGTAATTATAATCGGACATACACTGATACACACGTTGTAACGTTTATATCAAGGAGGTGATACTTTTAAAAAAAAATAGAATGTCAAAATTAGGGGCAGATTGTACGGTACAGTTACTTGGCAAAAAATATTAAACGTGTTCTACAAAAAAAATATTCAGCGTGGATTTGATTTTATGTTAAAATTAACGAAAACTATAGTTTTCATAATTTTTAATGTAATCCAAATAAAACATGCTCAGATTTATACTGCCCCATGTTCTCAGTAGAAAAGCCAATTGATTGAAGATTAAGAATACTGAATAATTGATATATTTATCATTTTTATTCAAATGTGCACCAAGTCGAGATAAATCTCCCCTCATATACTTATTGTGACTTGTGTAAAAACACTTTTTCATTGCTTTCTTAAACGGGCCCTTAATCTTTTAAAAACAGTTAATTTGTATATTTAGGATTTGAAGGAGCATTCATCTCTAAATATAATCATTAATTGTGAGTGCTCCTCCCAATATTATTATCAGCATTCACCTCGCCACATTTTCTATCTTTTCCGGTCCCATGATAAATCTTTTAATTTTTTTAAAAAAACAGTGTTTGATAGATAAATTCATTTATTTGTTGGTTTATTTGAATTTTAATTCTCCTATCTTAGATTTTTTTCAAATATTAAAATTCTAAATTATTATACACGCATTCGGAGTAATTCGATGCCGTCACTAAGGAGTTACCTTTGAGAAAATATCGGCTATTATGCATTTGATATTATTTCTGCTATTTCAAGTAAGAATAAGTCAAAGTAATAAATGTGCATCTCTTTCAAAAAGAAAAGAAAAGACCAAGAACAAAACAAATGACAACTTGATGTTATTGACCTGTTATGTCCTATATAATTAAGGGCTTTTCCCATGAAGAATTCAATTTTCTCCATTGGTCTATATTTTACTTTATATATTTTTTTTATCTTTATTAAAGTATTCGTTTAAATCATATTGAAAAAATAATTATAAAAAGGATTTTTTTTTTACCTGCATGATAGAAAAAAATCCAACAAAAGAAATTTTTTCGCGCATATGATATGCAAATTGCGTAGTGCAAACGCGTTGCAATAATTGTTAGTATTTGTTGTTAGGTTTATTCCATATTTTTTGTCTGACTTTTCTACTATGTATAATAATATCGTTTGGACACAATATGATGTCCAATTTCTATGCCCAAACAATTATTTCAAGAGCAATAAATGGGAGGGAAATTTTGTTTCTTTTTATTTAAACGTTTATTGCTTGTTACTGTTAGTGTAGGATTTGACAAAGAATAGTGTGAATTGGTCATTTTATAAAATTTAAACTTTATATACAGTAATAAAATCAAAGTCATCGAGAGAAGAAAGATTTTGAACACAAGCAGTTTTCCTGGTTCGATCCTCTTGACGTACGTCTAGTCCTCAGAGCACCTTTGAGATTTCTCAATCCACTAACAACAACAGCAAGAGGCTTTGCAAGCTTTTACAATAGGAAATCACTCCCATTACACTTTTTACTAAAACAGAGTATTGCACCCTTTGTTTTCTAACTCAATTCAACCCAGATGACACAAGGTCCCAACCTTGTGTTTTTCACAAATTAATAATTGAAGTTTGCTCAATAAAGCTCTCTAGAGAGTAGATAGCAAAAATTGAAATACAAAATGAATATGGAATGATTTATAGAGAGTGTAGTAAATGGCTTTGAATATTCACGGTGTTCCTCTTTATCTCTTTGTATTGAATGCTTGAGCTTTTATAGTTGAGAAGTAATGAAGTATCCGTTAGACTCCATTAATGCAGAGAGATTGACTTATGAAATAAGGAAGGAAGCATATATGTGGACTGAGACACGGAGCTTTTTAATATTCATCTACAACATTTGCCGTCGTTCATTCAAGCTATTGCTGGAGTATTGCTTGACAGCACGAAGAGAAGGGACTCAATACTCAAGCATTGAGTTTCTAGTGCTCGAACATTGGCTGTACTTTCAGCCAGTGCTTAAAGTATTGACTGACAGCATTGGCAATACTCACCAACACTTGAGCAATGTGATCTAGTGCTCAAATATTGGCTATGCTTCCAGCCAATGCTTGAGGTATTGACTCATAACACAGTTTCTGAGTCTTTAATTGAGCTTGATGCTCGAGCATTGGCAATATTTCGTGCCAACACTTGAAGTAATCACTGAGAGCATTGTTTAAAACTTTATTTTCAGAACTTAATGCTCGAGCATTAAGTTCCAGTGCTCGGGCATTGGCAATGCTTGAAGGTTTCACTTGAAGCACTGAGTGAAAGTGTTGATAAAACTTAAGTTTAAAACTATAATGCTTGAGTATTGTCAACACTTTTGCTATTTTACTCGAGCATAACTAGAAAGCATTGACAAAACACATTCAAACTAAGACATTTAAAATTCAAAGTTATTTTCCAATTGCATAATACTTCATAAAACGCTTACTTTATTATCATCAAAACATGATATCAGCAGTTATTTCATGCCCTTAGTAGATATTCTCTCATATTTGTCATGCAATAATTATTAGTATTAGGGTAGAGACAAGGGAGGTTGAAAAAAAATGTGGCTAATAGCGTAGATATTTAAATGCATGTTTGTCAAAGTGTTGAAAAATCATGTTCACGAGAATTAAGATAAAGCTCATTTCACATACTTATCTTGTAGACAGTAATCGTTAACATATTGTTAACTTCTAACTAGATTAATTACTACTTCTCTTAATGCAAGCTTTGAACTTTATTTAAAGTGATTCGCTGCTTTTATATTTGTTGACCTATAATGCAGGTGAAGTGACTAGACATGTCAACAAATATTGATTTAATTGATTAAGAATATATTGACTTATAGTTCATATATAATGTTGAAAGTTCCAATTTTGATATGAGAATTTTATTGGATGACATGCAAAAGGAAATGAATTATAAATGTTGGAATTTTAATTTGTTTGTATGCGAATATCATATTCTCATCCTCATATTTTCCACCCATAATATCCAACCCAACACTCTTACCCTTGTCTATTCTTCTTTCTTTTCAACTTTAATCTCCCCCGTTAATATATGAGAAATTATAGAAGCCCCTCGTTTGGATTAACGGTTCTATTTTTTTCAATGCTATTTACAATTTACGATATGAGTATGCGTATAAGAGGAGTTTTTATCTTAGACATATGTAAACATGTTTTTCTAAAGTTAATACAGACAGCCAAATTAATAGCACATTAGCACCATCCACCACGTTTAAAGGAGCTTACATGTGCTGTTTGGATTAGTGAAGTAAATCACTTTTTTAACATGATTTGTAATCTACAAGGTAAGTATATAAGATGGGTTTTACTTTAATTTCAGTGAGCATACTTTTATAACATCATGGTAAGCAGACGGTGTTTCACTTTCACTAACAAAAAGACGGTAAATTGAAAGGGAATATCCCAACTTGTTCATTGCCAGATGTGAAAGGGGGATCTGTCACACTGCATATTTTATCGTTTTCCATCTTTACTTTTATCGTCAGTGTATATATATCCCAAATGAGAACAAAGCACTTGATGATTAATACGAAGCTTCGTTAGTTTTGGAAGCAAACTTTTGTTCATCCATCAATTTATTACATATCCCTTGAGACAGATTCATACCTATCAATTATCATCATCGCAAAACAATATGAATGAAAAGCCAAAAGTGGCGAGGCAAAGGAAGGCACCTAGAAAACTTCCATTTGGCTCATACCTCATTGTTCGGATATCTCAAGGTTAGCATATATATATATATATATATAGCTCTCGTGTGTGTGTGTGTGTGTGTGTTGTTAGATCCTTTGTTTGTCGCCTTCTTGGCAAAGCTTGCAATATGCTTCGTTCAACGACACACATACACACACACACCTTGGAAACAGTGTATGCAATGTGTGTGTGTGTGTGTGTTTCTTACGCTCATTGACGCATACCGATTGTCAAAGCTAGCTAGCTACCAGCTGTTTGCTTAGTTAAAGAGAAGATTCATCCATTGGTCAAGAAATAATATTTGTCTCTCTTTTTTGGGGGTCCAGTGGAGCGTAAAAGAAGGTCATATACATATAACTACACACACATGTGACATGGTGATTATTTTAAGGGTTAGGTGTATTTTCAGTTTGGAAGTTTTCTCGGGTTAGCAATTTCGTGATGAAAGTTTTAGCAGATCAATGTCACCCCATAAGCATAAAAACGTAGCAATGTTACCCCAATTAAATGGATAAGCAAACAGATGTTTGTCACGTAGGTGTGCATGTCACTCTCCATCAGAGAAAACTTCCAAAGTGAAATTGATCTTTCGAGAGAACTTTCAGGGCGGAATTGCTTCTTCAAAACAACTTCTAGAGTGAAAATGTACATCTTTCAGGACAACATTATCCCACATAGGACAAAGAGCTATCATATTATCCTACATGGCAGACCGTTTGCCTATCCATTTATTCATGGCAACATTACTACATTTTTATACTTACAAGTTGACATTGCTCTACTAGAAACTTTCAGGACGAAATTACTCATCCGGGACAACTTTCAAGATAAAAATACACCTTATCCTTTATTTTAATTACAAGGGAGTAATGGGTTGGTGTTGATCTGTTTCCAAAAATATCATCGCTTCATTGGAGGAGTGGGAAACAATGGTCGGTCAATTAACTAATCAGCAGCATTACTTTAAATAAAACATTGAATTCTCACTCTCTGTCTCTTCAGCCACCCACTACGCAAACTTAGGTCTTTCCAACTTTCCACTGTCCCAATTTATAAATTAATTTGTCTGTGCATATGTGCCTCTATGCCTCTAAACACGATACCTGCAAAATCAAAAGTTGTGTGAAATTTTGAAATCTTTCCATGGTTTAACAGAAAAATACCATATTTAATTGTTCGCATATTTAAATAATGAAGTTATACTCTCCCGTTCACAATAAAAGTTAGTTTTGTTGGATATAAATTTTTTTTCCCTTTTGTTTTGTTTTCTAAGCACATATGCTCTTTTATTGGTAAAGATCTTATTTAAATCACTGTTAGGTATTAAACGTGAGCATTCTTTTAAATGAGATCCAAACCTTGGTTTACCGGTCCAAATGTCATTAAAGCCCATGTTTGGTTCATTTGGACTTCAAACGTAATATGAAAATATCTCCATTAACATAACCAAACCCAAAAAAAGGAGGTCCATTTTTCCCTAAGTTAAAACACAAAAGAAATTTGAGATGCTTTTTAAGACTCAAAGAATACTAATAGAGACAACATATGTGTGTTTGGGAATTTATTGGAAAAAATGAGTTTGAGATGCTTTTTAGGATTTTGAGATGATTTTACAGATTTTAAGATTTTTTTATTAATTTTAAGATGTTTTATCTTGATTTGCGTGCATGGTTGGGAAAAAGTTTTCCGAAATGCACATAATAACCCAAAAGAAGAAGAAGAGCCCAAATTTCTTGGGCCTCCGTTTTTCATTATGAAAGCTTGCTAAGATTACCCAAGCCCAACATGGAATTTAAGAAAATTTAAAAGCACGTTTGAAGGGTCTTCATGAATCAGATTCGTCCAAATTGATTTTGGAAAGCAAATATTTAAATTAATTCAATTTTTATATTATAATACGTGCTTGTTTTAAAGAAAAAACAATATTATAATTCAACATCTTTAAAAAATAAACCCATCATCTTAAAAAAAATATAAAATATCTTTCAATGTTCAAATTATAACTGGCAGTGTCATTAATATTATATTTGAACAGTTTGGACCAATAAGTATTGGTCTTAGTAGAAGGTACTTTGAAAAATGATTTATGTTCTAATAATTACATTCTTTTCTGCTAACTTATATGATTGATTCATTCAATTGAAAAGGTCCGCGTAGAGCAGCTGTGTATGAAGTAACAGAGATTCCAGTTCCATTGAGATAATGTGAAAGAGAGGGCAAATCAATGCATGTGAGCAAATATATATATATATATAGCTTCTTATTAACTTTTCGCATTATTCACATCAACCTCAATGAAATGTAGAACAAGATTAACGTAACCAAACCCAAAAAAAAGGAGGTTCAATTTTTCCAAAGTTAAAACACAAAAAGATCAACAGAGTTGCTACTGCCACAGAGGCATATGATGGATGGAATTTCTGGTCAGCTACTGTGTCACTCTCACTTACTTAGCTTGATTTCCAACAGGAACAAGAACATCAGTGGAAGCCATAAATGACCTTACGAGGATCCAGTTGTCCGCTGCAATAGCTTGACGACACAGTGGACAGCTCCTGATAGCCCTTCCACTCCTCACCAGCCTTCAACACAACTGGATTCTCAATTGCTGCGCAGCTCAAACATATCATGCTCTGGTAATCTTCATCCCCCATATCATTCATCGCCTTCGCTTTTCTCTCCCATGGATTCCACACCACTGAATTAAATTAAAACCCCACCCTCATAATTATATCATCCTGCTACTACCTCTCCACACACACACACACACTCTCTCTATATATATATATATAAAGCTATACAAATGCTCTATTTTGATTTTAAATATAATATCTTAATTTACTTTATTTCCAGCTTTCATCAAAATATTTCTATTATTAATTGCATGTAGTAGGGGCTTTTCTCAAGGGGTTGTTAAAATGCACATTATTAGAAATGGTATTTTAGAAAAATCAACACATATTTTTTAACAAATAACTAAATTAATTTCTTTAAAACTAAAATTTAGGTTAAATTACATATATCATTTAGTTCAAACTTATAGCTGAATTTGCTGATGTAAATGTGTATTTTAACAACTAACAAAAGAGGATTTGACCTAAAGAATATAAGCAAGCTTATTTTAAGTTTTGACTTTTTTTAATATCCATAAATTAATTATCTAACACAAAGGAACAAGTAGTACATTATATGTAAATGATTATCTGAATATAAACACTCGTCCCAACCTGCATCCGCCATGCCGTTCTTCTTGAGTTCATACGTTCTTTTTTTCTCGTGGTCTATGATGGCGATTTTGGATGGGGTGCGCAGGTACACTCTGTCCACCTTCAAGTTCATACATATATGCATTTATGAGTCCAACTGATTCTGGAAGGTGAAGAATGAGATTATGATGGTAATTGATAGGACAAGACCTGTGTTTGTTACTACCTCGCCGTCGAAAGTGATTGCATCTGCTTGCTCC
>JANTPZ010017125.1:0-10019 GCA_025593235.1 Vachellia pachyceras | reverse complement strand
AGAAATGCATCGGAAGAAGCAAAGCGACATTGGTTTTTTCCTTCTTTTCTCCTTCTCACGCTATCGGTTAATGTTAGGGTAGGAACTTATGGATGAGAATATAGATAGGAAAAGATCTGCTTCGTTCAATTGGTCGTGGTTGGGTTGGTGAAAATGAAAACGAGAAAAATGACACAAAATAGCATCTATATGTTCCAAGTGAATATGTTGGGTGGAATGCCTTTACCTTGTTGGATATCTATGCAGTCACAAATTTATAAACCTTGTATGGACTGTTCTTGCTGATTCTTGCAGTTTGGTTCTTCAAATGCGGCTACCTCTTGTTGGATTCATCAGAATGCTTCTCCTTTTTGCTTTAGTTTCTACTTTCTGGTAAGCAGTCACTAGGAATTCTAGTCTCCTTTGAATATAGATATCATATTCGGTACTGTCCTGACTCCTGATTATAAACTAAGATAAGAGCAAAAACGTTTTACCTTCTTAGAATTAGGCAGATAGGATTCTAATATTGAAAATCGGTGGTTTCAATATGTACTTCTGTAGTCTTATGATCTTTGGGCAACTTGAAGGGAAATTTGGAGAAGAAATTGATAAGTTCATCGATGGGCAGCAAGAGATATTCTTGATTTTCTGCCTCCCTCTTCTTCCTGTATTGCATGTTTGATAGATTGAACTGGTAAATAATCTTAATGAATGTATTTATTTGAAAAGGAGATTCTGCATCCATAAACTCTCACAGCCATGAAATTTTGTACAGGCTTATGTGCATTTCATTGTATAAAGTCACATGTATCTATGGTATCACTATATTGAAGTTAATGTACTTAACAGTAGAGATAAGAGAATTTGACTAAGCGGGCTCTAAAATCATACAGGTCTTTGATCAATGGAAGCGAAAACAAGGAGAAAACCTTAGCTATTATAAAACCTGATGGATTACTAGGTAACTACACAGATGATATCAAGAAAACAATTCTAGAATATGGTTTCTGCATCTTGAAGGAAAAGAGGGTTCAACTTGATGAGGAAACTGTAGAAAGATTTTATGTAGAACACTCATCTAAACACTTCTTTGCCAGCCTTGTAAAGTACATGACAAGGTATCTCCTAAACTCTTTGTTGGATTTGCCTCACTACTTAAGTGAATACAAAAAACACACTAGTCTTATTTGTTCCACCTCATTATAATGCTTCACTTTTTGGGTCAAATTACATTAAGTTCAATATTATCCCTTCATGGCCACTCATTAAAGTTAAGCTGAGTTTCTTTTGTTTTGTTTGTTGTGTCACTTTCTTGATTATGCAATGCTAAATTAGTTTTTTTTTGGAATAATTATTGTGGGAATGAAGTTACTTAATACAGATTTACCATAACCAGGTGGTCTTTTTGGTGTCGATAATACAAAAGCTTTGATCTTGACCAATAAACAATAAAAGATAGTTTCTTTGTCAACTGTCAAGCCCTACCCTTATTATATGGTTGCCATCAAATTATTTTTGTTGTAAACTACCTGGACAAGGAAATTCTGGCTTCATTTTTGTGGGAAGTAATGCCTCATCACAATTATTTCTGCTTAGCTCTCATTTTACTCTTTTTTGATATTTTTGATAAGTGGACAAGTATTACTTATGATTTTGGAGAAGGAAAATGCTATTGCTGATTGGCGTGCCTTAATGGGGCCAACTGATGCACGCAAGGCTAAGATTACTCACCCTCACAGGTCATATATATATTATTAGTTACACCACTCTCTGTTTGGGTTCACACGACCTTTAGGCTTAAAATATTTGCTCAACTTCTTCACATTTGAGCCCCTAGATTGTGTGATCAAATGGAGAGACAATTTTATGACATTTATTGTTGTAATCTCTGCTATTTTTTACTGTACAGTGAAATAGTTTTTTTCTTTCCTACAGCATCAGAGCAATGTGTGGTCTGGACACTGAAAGGAATTGTGTTCATGGCTCAGATTCTCTTAATTCCGCGCATAGAGAAATATTATTGTTCTTCAAAGAGCCATCTACAGGTTAATTCTAACCCTGTTCCTTATGTTTTGGATTAAAACAAGTCTCTTAAAATTTTCCTATACTGAAAACCTGAGGGAGTAATAGGCAAGTGGAAAGGGTTAAAAGGTGACATGAATGATTAAAAAATCAAAACCATCCTAACCCATAACAAACCATAAGCTTTTAAACATCCAATTAGTGCTTAAGACGCTCAAACCATCTGACTTGATTCCTTGCCAATCCAAAAACACTCCACCGATCAAACCCCTTGTGTTTGAAAGGAAAAGAAAGGCATTTGGATCTATCTAATCATATACTCATGAATTTATATTAATTTTCTATTTTCCGTCTTAAGCTAGAATTCTCTGATTTATTATATCCTCTAATAGAGGTTAACTTAAAAATTTAGCCCTCTAATTACTTTGTCTCTTTATTTCTTTGGTCAGATGTGGTTACTGATCATGATGAACTGTAGTTGATAAGGATTTGAAGCGGACACACAATTTTCTTGTTGAAGCTAACTGCATTGGTACACGTTCATGTGCTGTACAGAATTGTTTCAATGCCTATCTGATCTGATCTGAGATTTGCTTGATTTGTCATCATATTGAGTTGAGCTGATTCCAAGAGGTTGAATATATTTTGAAGCTGTAACTTGATGAATCTGACATTTTGATTCAAATAAAGTGATTCAATTTTACTAAAAAAATATCATTTTATAAAAGCAACCCACATTTGAAAACTAAAAATAAAGGTCAGCAGTTGCTGAAGTGTGACGCTGGGGGGATACATGGTCTTAAAGGAATGGCTCGTTGAAACTGGCCTTTTTCTCTCTCATTCCGAAGGAACAGTGGCCAAGGTCAAGTATGTTTTGTTTATTGGCGTTAATTGACTTTGGTCCAAAAAAGTGGTCACCGCTCGCATGTTGACATGCATCCTTCCCAATGATTTGATTGCATCATTTCAGCCAAGCTATAGGGGAAACATAAGGAACTGCAGTGAAACATAATTACTACCAACGCATTAAAACCACCCAACTGTGTTCGATAGAAGATTATATTTCTCATAACATAGAGATTCAATATTTTCCACCTTGTTCACGAATCCTAGGTTCTCATGAGTTTCGTCATTCCAACATAAGCCTCAGTGCTATTTGACAGCATGAGGAAATCTACTACCAGTATTAAGTAGAACGAGCTTGTGAGAATTACATTTAAATCTCACTAAAGAAATAATGCCTGATAAGTCACCCTGTAGAATATGATGAATCAAAACTTGGAACCACCCAGTTGCTAGAGAAAAACAAAGCTATAAACAGCACAAAGCATGTTTGACCGCTAAGAACACAGTCAAACATACAGTAAATATTGAATCAATTTAACTAAAAAATAGATTCAAATAAAGTGATTCAATTTAACTAAAAAAACTATCATTTATAAAAAATAAAGGTCAGCAGTTGCTGAAATGTGACGCTGGGGGGGATACATGGTCTTAAAGGAATGGCTTGTTGAAACTGGCCTTTTTCTCTCATTCGGAAGGAACAGAGGCCAAGGTCAAGTATGTTTTGTTTATCATTCTTGAAATTTAAAGTTCATCGATAATGGCCAGCTTGTTACTTTTGCTCGTTCGGCTTTCTTTTCCTTTTCTTCTTATTCCTTCCCACTTCTTTATATTCTACTGAATGTTCTTTCCTCTCCTTTTTTTTTCCCCATATTTTTGGTTAGTTGCATACTATTAACTTCTACCATAATGGAATTGCAACAGGTTACATAGAATGCAAAACCATGTATACTCTATATGCATATCTCAAAAAGCAGGAATAAGAGGTTTTCATGACATTAACAAGTCTTATCTTATTAGGTGGATTTAGCTATATAAATTGCCCAACAACATCGAGCTTTATCAACAATAATATACTTTTAGACCCCGTAAAGTCAATCCCCTTGATTCCAAGGAAGAGAGACCTTGGCATTGCCATGGTGGTGCTCACTTTACCTGAATGACTATTCCATCATGGCTTTATTGGATGTTTCCTTGGTCATGTGATGAGAGGGGTGTGATGCGGATATTAGGTCTGTTATAGGAGACAATTGTTGAGGTCTAGGAAACTGAATCTTTTATGTATGCATCTTTTGTTCATCTCAAAGATTAATGTTTTGTACGTATGTTTCATATTAACTTTATGCATTAACTTTTAAATTTTATTGAGTGGTTTAAATTTTAAACCTAAATTTTAATTTAATATGTGTTGCATATTTGTTTATTTGGCAGATGACAGAATGCTCCTATTTTATATTATGCTCTTGTTAAAATAACAATATCCAAATTATAAAAATAAAATAGAACTTAAATCTTTGAATTTAATATGACGCTTTAGATCTTAAATGCATTTGTATCCTATACTATATTAGTTTATTATGAAAACCACGAAAAATTGGTATTACCCGTTACTCTAAATTTGAATGATGTCAGACCCAATTAGAATGAAGCTTTTCTGACCAATTCCTTTTATTTTCAGATTTACAAGCCTTAAATATAAAATCTATATTTGAAATCTTGATACTCATCTGGTTCTTAATTAAGATCACTTTCCAGGTGTTCTTGGTTTTAATTATTTCTCCTTGTGTATGTTCAAAGTATTAATTTCTGTTTGATAAATGATGTTAGAGTTTAATATACTCTATCCTAAACAAACGAACGAGTTGTCTCTAATGAAAAGTGTTAATTCCCCATAATGTATAAGCTAAGGTTTTAAATTTTCATTGGGAGAAGTGCTCACATTAAGTGTTAGATAATATCTTAAACAAAATTTCCTCCAACAAAAAGGTATTTATGCTCAATAAAAGAAAAAAAATATCCCCTTCTATCTCTGTCATGAAGTGCTTTATGCATGATTCTTGTTGAAAGGTACCGCATAAGATTTTAATTATATTTTCTAAGATGATCCTATTTAAAATTTATTACAGATTTTTTTCGCTTCTGAGGATGCAATTTGCTGTTTTGAATATGGATAAAGTTGGGGAAAAATTAATTTTTAAACAGATTTAATGACTTTAACCACTTGTCTTTAATTTTGATGAAGTGATTGAAAATATTTTACCATGAGTTTCAAGAACTCACAAGGTCAATGTATACCTTTAAACTTAAAAGGATATTTATATAAATTACTTATCAATAAAATTATTATATTAATAACGTAACTTAAACTTGTACTGTTAAATCAATTCTTTATCACTAAGCTAGAATTAGAAAGATTTCTCTTTACCATTCTAGTAAGAATCCTCGAGTGTAATCATATTCAAACTTGCAATGCCAAAAAACTAAAATTTACGGAGTCCCAAAAAAAAAAGCTTAAAATTCACTTCAAAGGCACGAATGTCAAGAAGAGAAGATGGCTTTAGCAAACAGAATCCTAATAAAAAGCCAAAGATGAAGGGATTGGTGTCTTCGAGTGACAACTCTGCAAGGATCATCCATGGCTTCATCCTTTGACAAATCATATGAATAGAGAAATCAACGAAACAAACCTAGTCAAAGTGTCGACCCTTCAAACATCATTCTTATTTGGGAGTACCGTTTTCCAATGGTACACGCAACCCAAGACAAAATCATCTTAAAAAACCATCTTGAAATTCATAAAAATCATCTTGAAATCCGTAAAACCATCTTAAAATCCGTAAAATACCTTAGAATATGTAAACTTATTTCTCTCAATGGAATTTTCAGACACGCACCAATTCTCATTATACATCTACGTGCATGCTTGTCAGGTGGACTATTTTTTGGATTCCACAGGTCTCACATCTCTTTCTTGATTTTTAATTACGGGTTAAGTGCCTAATCATTCCTTAATTAGTAATCACTTTTCGGGCTTTCTCTT
This sequence comes from Vachellia pachyceras, assembly GCA_025593235.1. Lineage (NCBI taxonomy): Eukaryota > Viridiplantae > Streptophyta > Magnoliopsida > Fabales > Fabaceae > Vachellia > Vachellia pachyceras. The sequence continues at coordinate 4,132 of JANTPZ010017125.1, read as the reverse complement.
CTTAGAATGCTTCCCCAAAACCTAAGCTTCTGGTAGTTTCAATATCCACATGGCCACCATTTATTTCCTTATTAATTCCCCTTCACAAAAGTCGTAATCTTGGTTTATGTGTGAATCACTTTTGATTTAATTAATGTAATCTCCCTCTAGTTTTGCATCTCGAGGGCTTTCCTCTCCTTAAAATACGTTCTTCTTCATTCCAGCTTCTGCAACATCAATTCATTTCCGTTTCTACAATGTTCTTGTTTATTATTATGATACTAAATCATAATTGAAGGCTAGCTCTATAGAATAAAAAAGGTTATTTGATTGGTTAAGATTTTCTTAATTGTATTATGTGACTTCGATTTTGAGATTAGAACTAATTTAGAATAATAATTAGCTATTAGAGAAATAATAACTATATAATCAGTCATCTGTGACATCATGCTGGGAATACTTAAGTAAATCTATGGGACTAGAATAAAATTTTGACTAAGATACTATGTGATTCCTCTTACTTTAATTGAAATGAAATTTTAGCCCCCAATTTTTCACTAATTACTCTAGATTAACTTTGTCCTTTTAAAACCTTAAAAATAGTTATTTTATCCCTATTAACCATAGGGCATAATGTGCCATATCTACTTTTTCTTGTTTTCTTGGTAGCAAAACCACACACTCTCTCTCATTATAAAGATAATATATTTTTAATTTATTAGATTAAAGATGCTAGTTAAATTAGTTAATATGATATATTCTTTTAAAACGGTCATTTCACCTGCAATAATTGTATATGCCTAATGTGTCATATATAGAGCTCGTTTGGGAACGCGGTAGAGAAGTACTTTTACGCAAGCCGGGGTAAATATGTGGAGAAGATTATCTCGCTTTACGGAAAAATATTGTTGATCAAAAGTCACTTTCTACAAATAATATATATAATTACTTGAGGCTTTGAAGGGAAAATGTTGTTAATTAATTGATCAATTTATTATTCATCTTGTCTCATTGATCAAAAGTCACTTTCTACAAATAAAGTCTTAGATCTAATTAACTCTACTCTAAAATACAATAATTCTTCAACTTGACCCTTATTGAATTTGTAGAGTACTCTAATTCAAGAATACAAATGAAGTCCACACATAATGAAAAGGTAAAATTGTACCTTTATATGAAAAATTTAATGATGCAGTACTAATAAATATGATAAAAAAATTATCTTTGCCCTATTTACAAATACTTACAAGGGGAGTGCACCTTGGTAATACTGAAAACTTGAAAGGCATAATGTTGATGATTTTGATATTGCTTGGGAAGACATGTAGAAGAATTAAGAGCTTAGTAATTGGTAATTAATGGGACAATTTAACAAGAACGTTCTGTGACTGGTGCGTACAAAGTTTAGATTAACTAAAAACTTGCTTTGTATATTCCCGTCCTTAATCATGGAAACTGTGCTTTATGTCCCTCTTCATCACCTACATTAATCCTTAATTTGCTTAATTATAAATTTAATCCCTTCGTGGATCACACTTAAACAGGATATGGAACTCGATGCTCTTGAAATCACCAGCTCATGTTTAAACCATATATATAATATTTTTTTTACACATATATGGAATAGTTCATGGCAAAATATTTTCTTGTTTCAATCGGCCATTTGTTTTTTGTTTTTTTATGATACAACTTAGTCTACACACACGCATGCACACGAGATAAAATCACTGATGAATTACATTACTCCAAATTCATAGAATGGTGCATGAAACAAAACTATAGTAAGAATTTTGAGTTTGAATCCTACGATATGAAATTACATGGATTATTATATAAATATATCTCATCCTTTTTTTTTAATAATTCTTTCCCATCAAGAGTTCTAAACTTTTAACCTCTATATTTATTTGAAGGTAAACTTATACATGATCTAATTCTTTAAAGGGTCCGTTTGAGAACGCAATAGAGAAGTGTTTTTACCATCAACGAGGTGAATGCGTGAAGGAGATTATCTCATTTAAATCATTATTTAACGGTTCCAAACATGATCAAACCCTAGTGGGACTAATCAGCCCCAATGACATTAAGCTCTTCTCTTATTAAAATCATTTTTAAATGTGAGGTTGCACATTCAAATCTTCATAAATATACATCTTTGTGAGTTCTTTTTAATCGATGAAGGATTATAAGAAGAAATTCCTTTAAGATATACTTGAGAGTTATATTAAAATTAGGACGAGGAAAAGTATATAATGAAATATATATGTGTGAGAATTAATCCAACTGAGATTACGGTCTCGTGTTGGTTGTTTGGAGATTAGCGTTGAGTTTAGAGTGACAAAGAATGCTAAAAGTGAGTTAATTCTATCGATTTGATTGGTTAATTAAAGAGTAATATAAGTGAATTGGTTCATAGAAAGAGAGAAGACAACCCGACCCCTTTGGTACACGTGTTGGTCCGACAAGAGATTATGAGAATCGCCTGTCGCAACACGTGGCTGGTTAACGGCCGTCATCTAACCCCCATCTCTCCCTCATGTGTTCCTCATCACCTTTCATCTATTTTTTAATTTAATTTTTCCTTTTTTTTAAATGAGAAAAGAGCAAATTAGCATCCAACAAACTGATCTTCTTTTTTTTTTTTTACTAGCATACAACACTTTAATCTTCTTCAGGTTATTATATCTAATATTCTGATAGTAATTATCTGGCATATCTATTACCCTCTATGATATTTTTTTGAAGTTATATCATACACTTTAATATCATTTATGATGCATTTAGCATCCTGATGCATGGTATTTACATGACACATCCATCACCTCCTTACGATATTTTCAATTATATTCGGCACTTAGATCTTATTTATGGTATACTAAACACCTTAAATTATAAATAATATTAAGGTACTATAAGAATCAGAAAAAATAACATCAAAGTATTGATGCATCATGTTTGACATAACTGAAGAATGATATAATCGTGTTGAATGGGAAAAAATTGCTTAATTATAAATAGAAATAAAACATGTTAATGAACTAGCTAGAGCCATAATGGTATTATGAACACATGCCTCAAAAGCGAATTGCAAGACCAGTTTGGCTAATTCTTGACCTGTTGCTTCCTCCCCGAATTTTCCCATCACATCATACTAGACATGTTTTCCAGTATCTAACCAGTTAATTTGGCCGATCTGATTTGATTCTGTTGACACTGACTGAATATTCAATTAGCGTGTGTATAATCGCCATACATGTTTATATTATCTTTTTCTTAAAATATTTCAGTAGAGTCTGATAGGGCTTCAAAATCATGTAGCTATTAATGTTCGTACTTGTGTGTATGTGTGTGTCATTTTACAGCAACTGAATCTTTGAAGTGGTTGCGTTAACGTTAGTACATACATGGTTCATCGGATCCCACCACCTTCTTAGTTAAGAAATAAGAATATACGTATACCTTGCAATATATGTATATGTCGTATATTGTACACACACAAACCTTTATTCACATGTATCTCAAAAGATATAATATATATATATATATAATAGGATTCTCAGGCATGGCAAGTTGGTGGAGCAGGTGAAATAAATCCAGGAGTTGGTCTTGTGAAAAAGAGACATTCCCATGCGACCATGGTTTCTTCTTCTTGTTATCAAAACGTCGCATACATACGCGTACAATACACACATCTCGGATATGGATCCACGCATCTCCCTTTTTCAGATTTTGATGTCTTCTCTTCTGCTAGCTCTGCCCATACCTCTCCCTTGCTTCTCTGATAATATATATAATAACATCGTTTTTGTCTGCATGCTTCAGTGTTATTTTACGTCTCTCTCTCCTTATTAGCTAATTCCATGGATTTTTAGTTCCTTCCTTCTACGAAAGAGAGACCACCACCACCACCAGGACGCTGAAACTTGCAATTTCCAAGACACATGCTGTTACTAGCAAATAGGTATATTGGGAGGAACAAAATTTATTAGGGTTTGGTGCGAATATCCCAACCATTCTCTGACAGCTGCAGAATTGAAACACTTCCAAATCTGATTGATGAACCGTATTAATTACATAAATATGTAACGTTCTCTTATATGCGCAACTATACCGACACAAAGTTAGACATTTTGCGCATAATTTGTGGTGGCTT
>JANTPZ010017124.1:0-12176 GCA_025593235.1 Vachellia pachyceras | reverse complement strand
GCACCAGGGAGTACATAATTCTTACTTTTAATCCCCACGTACTTCTTTTCCAATCTCAAATTCAAACATTTCCTAATTTAATTAATTTACCCATTTGGTACATTAATTGACCATTAAATCTTTCCAACAACCCCAAAGTCTCAGCTTAAAGCTGTACTTAAAAATACCCACTTGACTTCAAACATCAAACTAAGTTGACTAAACTTCAGTAAGCATAACTAAACAATGAAATCACAATTCAATAAGTGAAATCATCATATATCCCACTTCAACCAGCCTCTTTCACACAAATCCTAACTCTAAATCATGATCTAATATTCATGTATCAGAGTAAAACTTCACCAATTAAACACTAAATCTATTCCCATAAACTCATTTAAACACAAATCAATCATCGATGCTGAAATTCAAAATCTACACAAACCCTAACTTCAATAACCTCAAAAACCCAAAAACCTAATATATATCAAATGGTCAAATCAAAGTTAAGATATATATCAATTATCAAGGGATTAATTACGAAGCTTGAAAATTCAAACCATAGAGAAGTCCCAAGTCTTCTCCGAAAATCCTTTCGTTTCTATAAAATTACACAAACCAAAATGCATTTATAATGACATGTACTCGGCCCTAATTCGCTCAGCCCTTTCCTACACTACGTATATCCAAATACCCTTATACCCGGCCCTAGGTAATATTTGACTAATTTTATCCTATTTTCACTCTATTTAAACTGAATCCTATTCCCTGATTCATCCCACAATCATATCCATATGTTTCAAGTCCTAGAAAACAAAAAACAAGGATATTACAATGAACTTTTTTATATTTACAATTTCGCGAATTTGAAGTGGAGATTAAATTAAGTGTGTCACAATTATTTATTTCCAAATCAAATAGTCTCATGTGATTAGGTAATATTAGGCAATCATTTAATATGTAAAATCATCAAATAAACATAATGCACATGATGAATCCCAAAAATATGTATTTGTTTAGGTCCATAAGGTTGGGTGCTAAGGATCGTCATCAACGGGCCCGTTTGGGAATGTGTTAGAGAAGTACTTTTACGTAAGTTGAGGTAAATATATGTAAAGAAAATTATCTCGTTTTATGAAAAAACAATATCGAACGTGCGTTTGGGTTTTCCATAATCGTTGCCAAACACACCTCATATATTGTATTGAGTGCATGGAATGGGTGTAACGTACGGCAATGGCAAAGAGCCCAACTTTCGTTTTAGCATGATCGTTATTATATTTATTTTTCTTTCGTGCGTTTGAATTATCTCACTCATCATTATCTTTCAATCCGTGTCAGTTGAACTGATTAATAATTGCTTAAGACCACTTATTATAATAAAACGATAGTAACAAAAAAAAAAAGGCATTTCTATACAGCTATCGTTTTGAGGGTCATAAAAAATTGCGACCAGTGATATTTCCATAGAAAATGTAGTATGAGAATATATTAACACGTGAATCTCAAAAAACACGGGTGTGATGATCTCAAGGACCCTACATGAATCGTGCCAAAGATAAGTGGTTTAAATATAGACACTTCATGAATATATTCGATCATCTATGCTTCTTCTAACCTTAAGTATGACTGAGATTTTTGAAGAGGTAATTTATTTTTAAAACTGTATTGTTGATGTTTTGTAGAATTAATGCTTTAGTTGGCTTTAAATTTGTAGGTGTTCGAAAAGAGTAGTGAGTTCATTTGAATTGTAGTGATTGTTTGTGTTTTTGTGCAATAAACCAAAATTAGCTTCGTAGGATGATAATGTTATTAGTTGAAATTGTTTCTTAGTTATGCGCATTATGTAACTAGGACTTGTGTTTTAATTGGATTGTAACCCAAACAAACTGAGCAATTTTTAATTGGACTTGTGTTTCTTAGCTTTGTAGAATTTTCTGTTTAATTAACTTGTTTAATTGTGGCTTATTTATTGGCTGACTGCATCCCTTATGTTGTGTATTGTTTATTTGCATTTGTTTCGAATATAAATAGAGAATTGGCACGAAAGAGGATGAAATATTAAAAAAATACAAATTTTCTACATCATTTGATATTTTGTACATTAATCAGCGTAGAAAGTTTTTTTTCTACATCGGCTAATTACAAAATCGGTATAGAAAGTGGTATTATGGCAAAAGGTATTAGTTTAGATGAAAATGACACCTAGGCAATATATATATATATATGTGCATATGATCAATGGTGTTCTCGGAGTTTTTATTTCACATATATACTGTTATTAAATATGTTAAAGCTCAAACTTATTTTTAATCCTTTTAATTTACCATAATTTAAATTTTGTTTCTTAAAATTTAAAAGTGGTGATTTTAATCCATCATATTCACTTTGTCTAAAGCATAGATGTGATCATGAACAGTGCTACATTAGTTTGTAACACAAAGTCATTACAATAATTCAAATTTGATTTAAAATGTAAGCTTGAAATCTTAATTGAGAGAAGAGTTCATATGTAAAGCAAAGGAAGAAGATAACTCACAATCAGCTCATTTAAAAATATTTTAATTGGTCACAACCACAAAATTAAAATCAAGAAATTTCATATTCTTTTTTAATATTTAGATGCTTATATATGTAAGAGGGGCATATAATCTAAACTAAGTCTAATGAACACACAAGAACCCATGCATTATGGGACGATCTGATCATTCTAGTCTTAGTTGACCGGTAGCTTATTTGAAACAACTTACATTTTATTTTACTTTTATTGTTCAGAATTTAAATCATATGACACTTCTGAAGTATATGTAAGTATTTTTCAAAGTGGAACTTGTAAGACTCATGAGGAGTAAACAATCTATGGGCTTGTTTGGCTTCACGTTTTGAGAAGCTAAAAGTACATTCACAGTGCTTTTCTGCACAACGAGATAATCTCATTCATATATTTACCTCGACTTACGTAAAAATACTTCTATACTGCATTCCCAAATGTGCACATTAGTTGCGAATTAATTAATTCTGATTGAAACTCTAAACTTTTTCTTTTTAAAAACATAAGTAGTCACTCAGAAGTGAAAGGTGACATAATATTGTCCCTTGGGTTATATTTCAGTACTGTCATCTATAATTAGGAGTAGATATCTCAAAGGTGTTTTATGTGTAAATAAAGAAAATTAAAAGTAAAGCCCATAAAAATTATAAGTAAATCCCCTGTAAGAAAATTAATAATACCGATTAAGTTTCCTAACAAGTGAAGGGATTAGTGTACTTGCTTATCAACATCAAAAATTATAACAATAACATTCAAAGTAAAAATATGCGAAGGGTTTAGCGTCATTGCAACTTTTTCAAAACATTTGTTTTTTGATAACTGAAACATTCATAATAAAATTAAAGTATCTTCAGAGAAAAATAAATAAACTTATTTTCTTTTTGTCTGAACCTCAATGAATGAATTAATTTCACTTGCCTATGTGACATGCATCTTACATAATATTAGAAATTTGGTTGAAGTTTAAGTTTTTGCACCATGAACATTGCATTGTAATTAAATAAAATTGAATCTGGCCAGGTATGAATAAATGTATGATACAACTCAGTAATTGCTAGAATATATTCATTCCCCATAATTATTTGCATTTAATATTGGATTCGTTTATGATTTTATGTCACTTCCAAAAACAATGTATGTGCGATTTTTCTTGTTCAGTTTGACTTATTTTTAATAATAATCAACAAATCAATATTATTATTATTATTATTATGTGCATCAATAGTCAATATAAAATTTATTGACAAATTACCAACTTGAGATGGACTTAGTGGAAGAGATTAATTCTCACATGTGACAGGCCAATAATTAAATCTTCACTGAGAGTGATACCAACACTTAATGTTCAACAGATAATTGAATTTACCTCTGTTAGGAGGATATATGTACTTAAAAAAATAAAAAAAGAAGTCATGGATAAATTTACTAATGTGTCGTAATTTATTATCAATTTAAAACTGCGATATGAATGTTTTCTCTAATTTAAAGCATCAACATTATATTGTGCACTTTCATTGTCATTATTACACAATTTTATTAAGTTATAATTTCTCTGAGTCATTACACTAGGAATATAACCAGATATGGAATAATATCGCTTATAATCTTCATATAGATATCATTAGGATATATTTTCAGAAGCCTCATAACAATATAACGATATCTGTTTGGGAACGCAATAGAGAAGTACTTTTACGCAAGCCGAGGTAAATATGTGGAGAATATTATCTCGTTTTGTTAAAAACACTGTTAAATGTGCTTATGGGGCATAAATAAACTTTTCCAAACAAGTATGTACATGACACATTGAGTGTTTCTCCAAATATGCGTAAAATTAATTTAGAATGTGTGAATTAAAAAATATAGGTTAAATTATAAGTTTAATCCTTTAAGTTGTATTAAGTTCCATTTTAATCCCTTAAATTTTAAAAATGCACTTTTAGTCCTTTTGTCTTAACATCAATATCTTTTTTAATGAAATATACTTACTTAGTAAATTAAAACTATGATTGTACAATAAAATTATGATAAAATATGTTTACATTTAATTATTTAATATAATACTTTGATAGTTTAAAATTTAATCATATTTTATCATTATTTAACTTATAACCACCGGTTAAATTTGTTGAATCAACATTTTCTATTACATAAAATTAACGGTGTTAAGAAAAAAAGATAAAAAATATACTTTTTAATCATAAGGGATTAAATTGAAACTAAACATAAATTTAATTAACCAAATGTATACTTTAGCAAAAAAATACAAGGCAATCTACCAAATTCATTGAATAAGAGGCTATGAATTAGACGAGAGCAAATGAACATAAAAATTTCCTGTGATCAGCAAGCATATATGGTTGAGTTTTAAATAAAAGATTACGCTTCTCTATATATTTGTTTTTATATTGAATACAAAAATTTTGGCAATTTTTATTATTTATGAATTATAAACAGCATAGTAAATTCCTTGCAATCCACTTATCCACAAGACTCATACTAGTAATGTAAATCAGATATATACCATTGTCATAATGATTATTTTTTCTTTCATGAGTATAAAAAATAAATTCTTCATTTAAATTGAATATATATATATATGGTTCATACGGAATTTTTTTATTATAATATTTCCTTTATTTTAAAAATAAAACAGCATACATCTTAAAACATAAATTTGCCTGAATAAAATGTAAATAGTTTTCATTCAAAAAAAATGTAAATAGTTCAAATAATTTTGTCAATAAAACTGAAACATTTTCTTGACAAACAAGATCATTTTTGCTCCCATAGAAATTATTGACGATTTGACGTCGACCTACAATTTTCTACATATTCTAATACGGAAATGTAATATATATATATATATAGTTGGCAAAAAGAAATGTAATATATGAGTATTCCCTTCCTTTGGAAGAGAGAACGATAAAAAAACCAGATAATTACAGAATTTAAAATTAGTTTTGTTTCATATTCTTGAGAAGATAAATACTAACCTAATAAGTAGTTTATAGAAAATACTTTATTTGAGATTTTCGCAATTTCAAATTCTTTTTTTCTCATTCCCCCTTTCTTTTCTTTTTGTAGCTTCGCATTATAATAGCCATATATACATTACATATTTCCCCTTACCATCATCTCCCAACTCTTTCTTTTCTAACCATAAGATCAACATTTAAATGATGGTTCAGATTTGGTTTACCATTCAAATGTTGATCTAGTTGTGGTAAAAAGAAAAGAAAAAATATGAAATAATTACAACGGGTAATACACAAGTCATTAAATGCAAAGGTTGAAATATCTAATGAGGTAAGATTTGCTGATTAATATAGACTTCCTATTTGGCTATAAAATCAGCTGAGAGCCTGAGACCCTCCCTCATATTTCACAACCCACAAAAACCATCAAAGCTTGGACTCTCACCATTTTTTCTCTCCTCTCGTCATCAACAACCTCTTAACAACATATATTTTCTTCTGCCTCATTCAACAATGGCTTCCTCTGTACTTCGAGCCTCCTTCCTTCCCCGTTTCCAGTCCCATGATCTGAACAAACGCTCCTTTGTCCCAAATCTGCAAGCTCGAATCTCTGCAGGCTCCATCCAAAGGGTGTGTGTGCGCGCACGCGCTCGCGTGTGCTGATCAATATAGCAGTACTCAGAAGAAGAAAGGCGAAAACCTGTGAATCGATTATATTCTGTCTGTGCTGGTACATAAGTATTAACGATAATTTTTGTATTTTGATCATGTTTTTCAGATGAAGAGAGTGACATGTGCTCAACAAGGGTATAATAATGCTGGTGGTGAAGAGGACGTGAAGAGGCCAAATGGAAGCAAAGAGAACGATGATGAACCAAAGTTTAATAAGAGTAAGAGAAATCTGAACTTCTCAGGAGAGAAGCCGTGCACTCCAACCCTGGACACCATCAACCACCCAATTCACATGAAGAATCTGTCCATTGAGGTCTGACTCTGCCAATAGCAGAAACTGACAAAAATGAATTTAACTGATTGATCACTCACAACAGATTCATCAATTCTTTCGCGTATCTGAATTTAACTGCATTATTAATGATTTAAAGTGGGTTTGACCACTACACAGAGAGAGAGAGACATTGATCATATTATATTGAATCATGGAAATACAGGAACTGCAAGAACTGGCTGATGAACTGAGAGAGGAGATAGTGTACACAGTGTCTAAGACAGGAGGCCACTTAAGTTCCAGCCTTGGGGTGGTTGAACTAACGGTAGCTCTTCACCATGTCTTCAACAGTCCATTCGACAAGATCATATGGGACGTTGGTCATCAGGTAGCACACAAATTAATATGACCCTTTTCATTTGTGAGTCTACAGAGTCTGTGTCAGTGTGTGTACCTGCCCTTTCTCGGACCTAGTGGAAATTTGCCCAATATTGCTAGAATGTGAGTGTGTGTGAGTGATTGGGTGGATTTTGCAGAGCTATGGGCATAAGATATTGACGGGAAGAAGACACAGAATGCATACGATAAGACAGACAGATGGGATTGCTGGGTTCCCAAAGAGGGATGAGAGTATTCATGATGCTTTCGGAGTTGGTCACAGCTCTACTAGTATTTCTGCTGGCTTGGGTATATATGTCATTCCATTCTTCATTCATTACACTCTCCTTGCATCTTAATTAATCACTGTTTCAAAGGCTTCCTCTTCTTATTAGTACGGCATATGAAAGTCAGGAAAGCGCAGTAAAAAATTTAATCACCATCAATGGCCCAATAACCATGAGTCATTGCTCATTAGTCTTTCTCCTGTTAGGCTACCGCACATCTATCTATTCAAATTGTGCAAAATAGCCACGAAAAATTTAGTCTATTAGGTAAAAGTTTGCTCATAACCCATAAAATTATAAGTTCAAATTCTATTGTTTATATAAGAACTTTTTTATGAACAATAAATAAGTACTTTCATAAACGCTCTGTACCCCACCCTGGCTTCAACAAACCCCATGAATCAACTCAGCCACCTAAACTTTTGCTATGCCGTAAAAAGGGGCATAACAGCTGCCAAACTCGTATAATCACAAAGTCTAAGAGACCCATGGACCAAAATATTCTGTTGGCCATGAAGCCCACTTTTCCTTCAGCAAAAAAAAAAAAGAAAAAAAAAAGAGTTTTGGAGGTAATGTGCTTGTTTGTAAAAGCTTATTTACTTTTCAAAAGTACGTTCAATAGTGTTTTTCCACAAAACGAGATAATCTCCTCCACATATTTACGTCGGCTTTCGTAAAAGTACTTCTCTACTGTGTTCCCAAACGGACACATTATTGTCAGGAGTCGGGACATTTTTTTACACCAACTTGAATTTCTGTGGCTATATATCAGGTATGGCAGTGGGGAGGGACTTGATGGGGAAGAACAACCATGTGATTGCAGTGATAGGAGATGGAGCCCTCACAGCAGGACAAGCCTACGAGGCCTTGAACAACACTGGTTGCCTCAACACCAACTTTATCATTATCTTAAACGACAACGAACAGGTCTCTCTTCCCACTGCAACCATCGATGGCCCAGCCAAACCAGTCGGAGCCTTAAGCAGGGCCTTAACCAAGCTTCAAACCAATACAAAGTTTCTTCAGTTACGTGAAACTGCTAAGGTTTAATAATAAGGCTCTCTCACACATACATGTTTCAACTCGTTTTGGACTTGCTCAGCCTAAAATCTTGAAGTAAACCTGATATTGGTAACGGATGTGCGTACAGGGAATAACGAAGCAAATTGGAGGGCCGACACATGAGGTTGCTGCCAAGTTGGATATGTATCTGAGAGGGATTGTTCCTGCTTCTGCTGGTGTGATTTTGTTTGAAGAGCTTGGTCTGTACTACATCGGTCCTGTTGATGGCCATAACGTGGAAGACCTCGTACCTATCCTTAAGAAGCTCAAGAGTAAGCCACATCTGGGACCTGTTATCATTCACATCGTCACTGAGAAAGGAAAGGGCTATCATCCAGCTGAAATTGCTCCTGACAAAATGCACGGTATATATAATTATATATATATTGCTAGAGTTTAATCTGCCACTATTGATCTGACATCCGCTTTTGTTTTTGATATTGTTATGATCATTGTTTAATTATGGTGGGGTTGTGTTTTGTTTTGTGTATTTAGGGGTTGTGAAGTTTGATCCTAGGTCAGGGAAGCAGATGAAGAACAAGACGGGTACACTTTCTTACACACAGTACTATGCAGATGCACTGATAGCAGAAGCTCAGGCCGATGACAAAATCGTGGCCATCCACGCTGCCATGGGAGGCGGCACCGGCCTCAACCACTTCCAAAAGCACTTCCCTAGAAGGTGTTTCGACGTGGGAATCGCAGAGCAACATGCTGTTACCTTCGCCGCTGGTCTTGCTACTGAAGGCTTCAAGCCCTTTTGTACCATCTACTCTACCTTCCTTCAAAGAGGCTTCGATCAGGTATAATCAATATAATAATTATCAGTCAGTCACTTTAATGGTCTAAAATGTGCATTTTGGTTGTGCTTACTCGCACGTTCAGGTAGCTCATGATGTGGACCTTCAAAAGCTACCAGTGAGATTTGCCATGGATAGAGCTGGCCTTGTTGGTGCCGATGGTCCAACTCACTGTGGAGCCTTTGACACTACGTATATGGCCTGCTTACCAAACATGATTGTTATGGCTCCGTCCAATGAAACGGAGCTAATTCACATGGTTGCAACAGCTGTAGGTATAGATGACAGGCCATGTTGCTTCCGATATCCCCGAGGCAACGGCATCGGAACCCCTCTCCCGCCAAATAACAAAGGCACACCTTTAGAGGTACTTAAGTGAATTAGGTATATATTAGATTGGTCTTTTTATCTAAAATAGTTTAAGCCAATTTGAAAAGACTAGCCTCTTAATTCATCTTTCAATTAGTCGATGTGAGATTATATGTGAAGCATACATGTAGGTTGGAAAAGGGAGAGTTGTGAAAGAAGGGTCGAGGGTGGCTCTGGTTGGGTATGGAACAATGGTGCAAAACTGCCTTGAGGCATCAATCATACTAGAAGCTCTGGGCGTCTCTACAACTGTAGTAGATGCCAGATTCTGCAAGCCTCTCGATCGAGGTTTGATAAGAGACCTGGCTAAAGAGCATGAAATTCTCATCACTGTTGAAGAGGGGGCCATTGGAGGATTTGGTTCTCATGTTTCCCATTTCCTCGTCTTAAATGGATTGCTTGATGGAAATCTCAAGGTATGTGTGTGTATATATCATCATCATTGACACAACAATTTTTTGTTATGTGTTACATTATTTCATGTTATACTATTATCTGGCGTGTTTTTTTTTAATACTGTATGTATATATAGACTATAGAGTATAATTAAGGCTCGAGTTTTTTGTGTGGTTCTTGGTTGCAGTGGAGGGCGATGACACTGCCTGATAGATACATAGAGCATGGATCTCAGACCGATCAGACAAAAGCGGCAGGATTGAGTTCAAAGCATATCGCGGCTACTGCTTTATCTTTGGCCAATGTGAATTGGGATCATCGTCTTCTTCTCAGCTTGCAGATCTGAATCTGAAACCATTGTTATTAACTGTTCGTTTTTATGCATGAAACTGCAGATAACAATTAATAATGGGGAAGATCATATATAGATCTATATTGTAATAAATGCAGTGTGTTGTATTCTGCGCGATAATGGAAATTGTGTGTTGTTCATGCATGAGCTGAGACCCTCATCTGTTAATTTTTAATTTCATGTTTTGGGGATATATATCAGTTATGGAAGTATTATTTCGTTCATGAATAGAATAATTAAGAAAAATAGTTTCAGAGGCCAAAAACGTGATTAAGTAATTTGTGAATACATTGGGCTTGTTTGGCAAAGAGTTAAATAAGGTAAAAAGTATATTCAACAATGTTTTTCCGCAAAACGAAACAATCCCCTCGACATATTTACTTCGATTTACGTAAAAGTACTTCTCTACTGCTTTTCCAAACGAGCCCAATATAACCTGCTTTACGGGGAAAATAATCCATTTATTATCACACACTACTGATGACGAGTTAGGATCTTGGCATGCGGCATAATGCCTAATGCCCTTGTAACTGTTAAATTCTTCTAGTGAAACGACGTCGTCTACGTATATTTTAAGACACGTGGACGGGGTTTGATGGAAGTTTATTAGTAAGATCAGATATCAATAAAGGTCATTATTCCTTACCTTTCAACTTTCCTTTTTTTAAAAACAATATTCACTGTATATATTTCCAAGGATTGTAATAATACATTGGCCTCCGTATATAGTGTATTTTTAGATAACTTCTACACATAATCAATATGGCTAATTTTTACAACCTCAAAACATTAATTCATAACTAGATTCTTAAATCATGTTTAACAGTACGTATAAACTTCAGAATTTTCAAATCCGATCCAACAACAAGTAGAAGAAGATATTAAATAAAAATGGTTAAAATCCACGTATGGTATATACAATTAATGACGGAATTAAAAACCTGCGCTAGTCAGGGAAAATATCTACGATTTTATAAATTTTCAATTTCTCCCTTTTTAAAAGCAAAGAATGCAGGAAAACTTAATGAAGCGGCCGAAGAAATCATTGCGTGGATGGATGATTCTTAGAAATAAAGGGGGGAAAACCAGAGAAGAGATAAGATAAACTGATTTTAGACATACGAGAGGATCGAGGGATGACAAAGACGGTGACATTAATGATATATATATATATAAAGAAAAAAAAGGAATGCTGCAATCAAAAAATAAGAAATGAACATCTGTATTCAGTTCCTTTTTAAAGAAATTAGCATATCAATTAAATATTGCATGTGTAGTGCTTAATATAAAATCAAGTTAGAGAATGCGGTGAGATGAGTAATTTATTTGTAGATGATTTATGGATAAGTAAGATTGAAAATAAATTAGATTGTAAAAGTGATTTGTGTTTGAGAATGCAGTGGAATAAGTAACTTTTTTCCTAAAATTAAAATTACACATATGAACCATTAATATTAAATTACAATAAAATTAATATTAAATTAAAAATAAATAGTAACTCAGCTTTGTTGCAGCGTTGTTGAACTCAACGTTATGTTGAACTCAAACTTAGCAAAGCTTTTCAGGAGTCTAAAAACACTTTCAAAAGTATTTTTCAATAAAACGAGATAACATCCTTCACATATTTGCCTTAGCTTACGTAAAAGTACTTCTCCACCGTTTTTCCAAACCAACCCCTTATTTGTTGAGCTTTGTTACAGCGATAGGTAGAAGTTTAGCTTGGTTGCTTGTACACAGAAACTACTTCTTGCCACAAGCGACTTCTTATTGGAATAGCGTTTTTCTGTCCCAAAAGCTGCTTTTTAGATAAAAAGCACGGTGGGCCTGGAGATACATGTTTGGGAAAGCGTCAAACGAAAATGCCTTCTACGGTGAACGCCACGTCTCGACAGAAGGAGGGAATTGGAGCGGTGGGCGTCACGGTTACGGTTGGAGCATTGAAAAAATGAAAGTAGGGTTCTTCTACTCTGATATAGAACTTCATCCTTGCAACCCGAGATTCTCATACAGAGAAATGGATGCTGGCAGAATGGAAGCCGAGCGACTGCTTGGGGTCGCTGAAAAACTCTTACAGAACT
>JANTPZ010017122.1:0-12345 GCA_025593235.1 Vachellia pachyceras | reverse complement strand
AAAATACGGGCCGGCCCGCCCAACCCACCAACCCACCGGTTATGGGTTGGGTTTGAAAAATCATGACCCATATTAAAATGGGTATTTTGAGCCCGGACCGCCGGGCTCAAAACCCATGACGGGCCGGCCCAAACCCACCGGGCGGCCCGTATTACCACCTCTAAAAATAATCAAACAATTTAAAAAAAAAGATAAACAATTTTAAAAAATATTATAATATGGATTGATTCCTATTCATCAATTTATTTTATAAAATTGTTTATTGATTATTCTAAAAGATATGTTAACAAGATTTTTTTACACCATTTAATTTAAATGAATGGTGAATAGAAAACTATTAGATATAAATGAAAGAAAGTAGAGAGGTGCATATTGTCAGGGTGTTTGTTAAAAGTGATAAGCTCTCTCAACCCAAAAGATCTAGACTGTCAGATCAAATTTGAAAATCCTATGAGACCTGTCAATTAACCCTCCATTTGTGCCTTCCCACACCCTCCAATTTGCCTAGCAAGCTTACATGAGCTGGCAATGGCAAAATCTCCACTCCTTTCCGGTTTCAATTTGACTCTGTCTTCCCTTTCTTGCCGCTTCGGTGGAAAAATATACTTTATACACTACATTCAATCATTAATAGAAATGTTATATTAAAAAAGCTAATTAATTAATAAATTTATTATTTTTTAAAATTAATTTATCTGAATATATAATTGTTTTAGAATATATGTTATGATTATATGATTTATATATATTTAATTTCCCAAAACAAGTCAATTTGCTTTTACATGAAAAAAAATTAGAGGTAGTGCGTTGTTGTACCACAGAGATTTGTAGTAATAGATTCTCCACAAGATTCTTGTTATCAACTCCCCCCCATCCACACAAGAGATTAGTCTCTTATGCTGATGAACCCCACTTGTCCATCATTACTTTTGTGCTATAGCTCCATTTCTAATTTCTCTCATCAAATTGGAAAATCTCCACAACCAACTTACTTATCACTTTGCACATACCATAATCACTGTGCTTCACTACTTGCCCATAATATCCACAAGCATTCTATCTTCCATACTTTCAATATATGTTAGAATATACCTAATCCACCCTTCGTGGATTGAGGCCCGATAGCATAATACAAGTGAGGCTATTATGTAAATGGGAAGGAATATGGGTTCAAAAGAGGAATTTTATCTTTGTGATTAAGAATCCAAATCATGGTAATTGTACCCAGGCATGATAAAGAAGACATGAGTTCTATGAGAGTGGGTTACGCAAGATTGAAGAAAACTCCCCTTAAAGCTCCCTCAAACTCCGCGTTCTCATCTTTGGATTATTTGCCGGTAACTTTCATTACTAGAAAATCACAAATTAGCGAAGAAAATTAGCGACGACTTGGATATTTCTATCTAAAATGCCCAATTAATGAGGAATTTAGCAATGAATATTATATTCCTATCTAAATTTTCAAATTAGCGAGGAAAAATTAGCGATAACTTGGATATTCCTCTCTAAAATGCCAAATTAACGAGGAATTTAACGATGAATATTATATTCCTCTCTAATTTTTTAAATATATTTTGTTTTTTTTCAATTTCCCTTTTTTATTTAAATTTCCCCCCAAACACTCTGTTATATTTTTTTTTTTCCAATTTCCCTCCCAGTCCTCAAACCGTAATTTCATCTCCCCATCTATATGGTTCTCACTATCCTCTCAGCTCACCCACCCCATCCGTCACCCAGCTCCAACTTCAGTTTCCTCTGCATCCGTCGTCATTTCATGTCCAGCTCCAGCCAGTGTCGTCGTCACTCGGTCAGGCGCAAGCTCAGGCGCGATGCTCAGCACCTTCGTCATCCCTGTTCAGTCCGTCTCCCAGCTCCATCCCCGCCTTCGTTTAGGCGCGATGTGTAGAGCTCAGACGAGAGCTCAGACCCATCGTCGTCGTCCTTATTCTGTCTCAGTTGTCCAGATCCGTTGCGTGCTCAACCTCGTCGTCATCGTTGATTCGCCCGTCATCATCCATGTTTCCGTCGTCCTGGTTCAGCTTATTTCCGTCGTCGTCATCCTTGTTTCCGTCGTCCTTGATTCCCCGTCGTCATCCCTGTTTCTTTCTTTTTTGTTTTTTTGCCCTCTTCTAAAGATCCCATTTTTACAAGCAATATCCCTTTGCTTCAGTACTTTGAAGCTTTTCTCTTCCCTTTTGGGTTGTCTCTCTGCACTTTCCCACGTCACGCTGTCACAACCACGCTATCCACCTCTATCCGTTTCTTCCTCCATTTTTTCTTTTTAGCTTTCTTGCTCTTCGCTTAGGGTCAAATCCAAGGACGTTGTTGAAACTACCGAACCTTCTTCATCTTCGTTTCTTGATTCCACGGAAGTCAATGATAGTTCGAAGCCCATTGTCTTGGTCACCAATAGTCATTGGATTAAGTCCCCTGGCCTTACCTATTTAGTTGAAGCAACTCTTGTATGCCAAGGCCTTTACAATGTTCATGTCTGCGTTCATCAATCGTGGGTTTTTCTGATCTTGACTTGTTCATTGTGCAATAGTTTTTATTGTATTGTTCATCGTTAGTTTCTTTTAAGCCTCCTATCCTCCTACATTTTACCTTCCCATTTTTTCACTTCACTCTGCATTTGCATTTTTTCATATCATCTTATAATAGAAAACCGGGTGTGGTAGCTTTGCATTACTTATTGTTTCATTTTATTGAAACTTCGGTGGAGCTAGGATTTTTCTTTGCTTTTCGAAGATTTGAGCTTGTAGAGAAATTTGATGATATACCTTTACCTTCTACGTGAAATGCAGTTTTCTGATTTTTTTGGTTTTTTATTCATAATCTAACGCTTGTACTATGGCGAGATTTCATTAATAGAATAATGTCGCAGCTTTATTTATCAGTTGCGTAAGTAATGTTTAATTTGTTTGGTCTTTATGGATCTGAAGAATGCTGCTTTTGAACAAGATATCATTCTCAAGGGGAATATCTATCCTGCTTAGAAACGAAGCGATTGCTCAAGGTGCCGCTTTAATGGTCTTGAAAGCAATCATCAATTAACTAAACCTAAATTATATGATTTTCCCCCTCAGCATTGTCAAGAATTGGGAACTGTCATTAAATCTAAATTATATTATTTCCCCCTCAGCATTGTCAAGAATTGGGATCTGTCAAACAAGTGTTTAATTCGTAATGGGCAAATTTGTGACACACACTCATGCATGTGCAGTTGTGTACTAATATAAAGATGTATGGGTAAAGAAAAAGCAGTAAAGAATTGCTTTGTCTTACCCAGAGGAAAAAATGGTTTAGTTAATTGATGATTGCTTTCAAGACCATTTTTGACATACTTTGGTAAGGAGACGCATTCTTTACCTTATAATCCGTACGGTTCAGTTTTTGAAAATGGTTTCTTGGTGCATCATTTATGAGACTTGTTTATTTGAATCTGTGTACATCAGTTGCTTAAGTGCCAAATCTTTTATCTTTGTTGTTTGTTCTCTTCATTTTTAATTCTTACCTATTTATTATTCGTAACATTATATAACAATTAGTTCTATTGCAGGATAGCGTATGAAATTATTTCTTAAGACATTTGTATCGAGGTCCATTTATCATATGAAGAGTGTTTTTTTAATTTTGGTTTTTGATTTGGAGTTAGACAGAGTGTTTCAAGGTGACTGCTCCACAAAGCAGGTATATGAGGAAGGAGCTAAAGAAGTTTCTTTTTCAGTTGTTAGTGGCATTAACTGTAAGTATATGGCGTTTACAGGCTAGTTTCAATTTCCTTTCCGCTTAACCCCTCAAATGCTTTGATTGTACGCATCTTTATATTCTTTCAGCAAGCACATTTGTGTGTTGCTTTCCGGATTGTGCTTGCAACCTTGCAAAACATGTTAGAGCTAGAATATCTTCTGATCAGCATCTGTGTGTTACTTTATTTGCTGGCATTTGAATGAATTTATATGATCTTCTATGAGGGAATTGAGAAAACGAAGCGCATGCCCCGGAAAAAGCACTTTTTATTTAATGACCCATAAATTGGAACCACTTCCGTTGCAACCTCTTTTCTTTTTCTTTTTGTTAAAGGAACCTTGCTCTCAGGTTACTGCTAAATATATTCTTTTCACTCTACTCTATCTTTTTCTTTCTTTATTAGCGAAATGTGAAGCAGCATCTATGACTGTTATTGTTCGCATGTTAATAGTATATTTGTTGAGTCATTGAATTATAATGAATTTTTATATTTGCGATGTTCGCTAGGCCTTTGATGAAGCAATCGCTGAATTGGATACGTTGGGAGAGGAATCATACAAGGATAGCACTTTGATCATGCAACTTCTTCGTGATAACCTCACCCTCTGGACCTTTGACATGCAGGTAATTTTATGTTGAGTTCTGCCGTACTCTTCTGCTTCTCATCACTTTATTGCGTAATTAAAGTTTACTTAATTTTATTTATTTATTTGGTTTCATTTTGTGAATGGATTTCAGGATGAGGGAGCAGACGAAATTAAAGAAGCAGCTGGTTCTAAACCTGACGAGGAAAAATAGTAATTCAAATATTTTACTATCAAGTAGATTTGAACTTCACCTCTACATCATGTGTTTGAACTTTGAAGGGAGAAGTTGTTTGTCATTAAGTTCGATGCCACAGATATCTTAGGCATTCATGTCTGTGATGAATTATGGATGTACTGGGCCCTTTTAGTTTGTCCTTCCATTGTTTACTTGTTTTGAATCTATTTTCTTGTGAACATCGCTCAGTTTAATCATATGCAAGTGGAATTTCAAGATTCTGTTCTCTCCGCTCCATCGAATGGGAATTTGTTTTTTTGGGTTAATTGTGTGATTATGTATGATTTGTTTATAATTTTTTTAAATGTGTAGTTAATTCATATCTAAAATCAATGACGAATTTAGCGATAGAAGGACTAAATATAAAGATGCTAAATACACATAATTGTCCATTTAGAGACGAAATATAACGTATTTAACGATGGAAAAGTAAGGTATAATATTTTAATTAGCGATGAAATTAGCGAGGGAAAAATTGAAAAGGCATAATATTTTAATTAGCGACAGAATTAACAAGGGAAAAACCGAAAAGTAAGATATAATATTCTAATTAGCGACGGAATTAGAGAGGGAAAATTCCGTCGCTAAATAAGGGAAAATTCCGTCGCTAATTTAGCGATGGACATGTCGGTCCCTAATTAGTGACGGATTTAGCGACAGACATTTCCGTTGCTAATTAGCAAGGGATACTGTCTGTCGCTAAATTTTCCGTCGTTAATTCCGTCACTAAATTTAGCAACGGATTTTTTCCGTCTCTAAATCTGTCTTTTCCGTCACTAAAACTGATTTTTTCATCGCCAATTCCATCGCTAAATCTGATTTTCTTAGTAGTGTTTGTTGCATAATGTGATCGGAATTTGTGTTGGTATTTTGATTTCCTTATGGGTACTCAGCAAGTCAATCGGATTCCAAGTACTCCTAAAGTCCTACAATATAGTGCTTGTTTGGGAATTCAGTTCTCCTAACTGGCACGCAAGCTAAGACAAAAAGCATCTTGAAATACGTAAAAAACTCAAAAATTATAAAAAGCGTCTCAAAATCTATAAAAGTATATCAAAATTCGTAAAATATCTCGGAATCTGTAAACTCATTTTTCTCAACAGAATCCATAAAAGAGCATTCGGTTAATTG
The DNA here is from genome assembly GCA_025593235.1 of Vachellia pachyceras. Taxonomy (NCBI): domain Eukaryota; kingdom Viridiplantae; phylum Streptophyta; class Magnoliopsida; order Fabales; family Fabaceae; genus Vachellia; species Vachellia pachyceras. Next base: position 6,642 of record JANTPZ010017122.1, on the reverse strand, counting down.
GTACAATAGTTTGACACGCAGAAGGGGGCAACACTTCAATACAAAATATTCAACACCACTTCCTTCGCAGAGCTTGAATTCGAGACCTTTGGTTAATTGATACAATAGTTTGACAGTTGAACTTGAGGATTGCCGGTAGCCCACAATGCATTTGATTATTCATGCAACCTCCATACTAGTTTTAGAAGAAATTATTTGTATTTTATTTCATGATCTTAGTGAATTTATGATTTTCTTGTTGACCTAACTCCCGAACTTTGTTTTTTTTTTCTTTGATACATCTTTCCCAAACTTATGTCAATCAATAATCGTGTCATTATTCTTATGATTTGTCTTGTTCATTTTATGGTGTAGCCTTTAAAAATCACAAAAATTAAAGTGAGGCGATCATTAAAAACACCAAAAATAAAAGGCCTCTAGCTATTTGGGCTTCTGGGCCAACCAAATAAGTCCAAAACCCAAGCCCAGAAAATGGGCTTTTATTTAAATTAGGATTATTTTGAATTTTGAATTATAATTAAAAAAAAAGGTTGGTTAAAAATCCTGCAACGTTGGAGTTCTTTTAGCTGCACAGAGTTCGAAGTTGTAACTTCACGATCCCACAGGCCACAGGACTTACCTTTCGACGTCTCCCAACCAGTCCCTGCGAATTGCGATGGTGATTTCATTGAGGAGAGTCGAAGATAGCGAGTTCCAAATTTTCTGAAGCGAAACTGCGAAAGCTTCAGAATCTTACAGAGCCTTTGCTTAATGGAGATTGGCTCTTACCCCTCAACCTTTTGCTTTAAACCAGCACTCCAGCCACTAATTAGAACTGGTACTAGTGTTTCTACTTGCTGCTGGAGGAATAGGAGAGTCTTTGTACAGAGCTTCTCAGTCTCTTACCGGAAATTCGTCGACTTTGCTTTGGAAGAAACCAGACTCCACACTCATTTGGTCCCTTCGCCTTTACAGGTGTGGGCGGATATTTGTACTACTTTGGATTACGCTGTTTTTTATTCGTGTTAGGGTTCTTGAACTTGTTGTAGTCGATTGTTAAATTTGTACCTAATCCTGGTTTCTGGCTTGACATTGAAGATGAACCGATTATAAGCATTCTAAATTGGTGGGATTTTGAACTTAGGACTGTGGTGTACGAGTAAAGATATACCACCGATCGAATTTTCAAACATATTTTTTGTTGTCAGAATGAGGAAATGTGTATTCTAGTTGCAGATATATGGACACTGGAAAAATTTCGTAATGCATCTATGCTTGATTGATTTACACTTTCTGTAAGTTGTGCTTGCTACCAAAGGGGAAAATATAGAGAAGAAACAAAACGATACGAGTTTAATAAATCGTTCCTGAAATTCTTTGGTCTTGGCTTGTAATAATCTCTTTATATCAATGTTGAGACCATGCATGGGTTCGTCCTAAGAATGTTGTGACACTAGTGCGTCTTATTAGTTATTACTTTCAGAATATTTTGTGCTTCAATCTCCTCACCCCTTGTTATTATGTTGGTTACGTTTCTAAAGTATTGGTGCTCACTCTTGATTATTTATACTGTCTAAATGATTTTCCCTGGAAACTTGATTATTGATGATATTCTAATCATTATGGTGATTAATACCCAAAATAGCTTCTTTATATGAATTCTGAAGCACTGCAATTTAAAAGGGTAGTTGTGTCCAACTGATGGACGTCAATGCTCATAATGTGCTCGTACTCTTGATGGAATGCTACTTCCGATTTTGAATTTTTTTTAATAACTGGACACCTCAAGGGCAAGTGTAGCTAGTGTCTTGGATGATTCCTAAATACAGTATGTTGATGTAATTTTACAATTGAATATTGAGAAACAAACAATCACTTTGGTCAACATTTCATTTTTTTTCATTTTTACTTTTTTAAAATTCAAGTATATTGATAGATCCTTAGAAAGAATTAAGGGGAAAGGAAAGAGAGACAGATTAGAGTGTAGGGAAGTCGAGACTAAGAGAGGATTGAGATGAAGAAATCACCCTAGAACCAGAATCTGCATTCTAGAATGGAGAGGAAGGAATGATAACTGAATAATTTCATATAAAAGTCTGCCCACTGAAAATACATTGAGGTTCTTATATAGACCTTTACACAGAAAATAAAAACCACCCATAACTACAAATAAACTGCTAAAAACCACCCATAACCATCAATTATAAAATAAAATATTCCTAAACAGTTTTCTTCTTCCTAGAATAAACCAACAAAGGTCGGTTTGTAACACTACTCCCCCCCCCTGGAGAACAGCCTTGTCCTCAAGGCTGAATGAAGGAAACTGTGCAGCTATAATATCATAAGACTCCCAGCTAGACTCCTCAACTGGACGATTCTTCCATTTTATGAGTAATTCCACATCCAGAACTCCGGTGCTGTTTGAAGTTCGCACATCTAGCACATGCTCGGGTTCAACTTGCAACTCCCAATCATCAATGACTGGAAGGGTAGGTAGGGCAGAATCCGGGGAATAGCCACGAGCCAGCTTCAACAAAGAAACATGAAATACTGGATGTACTTTTGCACCAGGAGGCAATTGCAATTCATAAGAAACATCACCTATACGGCGTATGACAGGATAAGGACCAAAAAAACGAGGAGATAGTTTTTCATAGTGCTGCCGAGCCAAACTTTTCTGTCTGTAAGGTTGAACCCTCAGAAATACCCTATCTCCAGGAGAAAATTCAACTTCACGCCTTTTAGAATCAACTTGGTCTTTCATGCGTTGTTGAGCAAAAGAAAGATGCTCCTTCAATGTTTGTAAGATGGCATCTCGTTCCTCAAGATAATCAGCTAGGTCAGCAATTCTGGTATCCAGAGGAGAAGAGGGGTGTATTGAAGGAGCCTCCCTGCCATACACCACCTTGAAGGGTGTCATACCAGAGGCAGTATGAAAACCTGAATTGTAAGATAATTCTGCCCAATGAAGCATGTGATTCCAGGATTTTGGATGATCTTGAGAGAAACAGCGAAGATAAGTTTCTAAGCATCGGTTGACCACTTCGGTTTGGCCATCAGTTTAGGGGTGATAAGAAGTACTCATCCTCAAACGAGTGCCACTAAGACGAAACAATTCTTGCCAGAATGAGCTTAGAAAATTAGGATCACGATCAGAGACAATGGGCTTAGGAAAGCCATGGAGACGAACTATTTCATGGCAAAACACATTTGCCACAAGTTTGGCTGTAATTGGACGCTGCACTCCTACAAAGTGAGCATATTTACTGAGGCGATCAACGACAACCAAAATAGTATCCAAACCCTGTGATTTTGGTAACCCAACAATGAAATCCATTGAAATATCCTCCCAAACCTGTTCTGGAATATTCAGCGGCTGTAACAAGCCGGAGGGAGAACGTGGCTAGTACTTATTCTTTTGGCAAACTTCACAATTAGAAACAAAACAAGTGATTTCATCCTTCATTTTGTTCCAAAAAAAATGTTGCTGCAAACGCTTAAGAGTTTTCAAGACACCACCGTGACCACCAAGCGGAGAAGAATGAGCATCAGCAATCAAGGAAGTACTTAAATCAGTGGGAGCAGGTATAACCAGCCTATTCTTATAATATAAACGACCCGAAGATAAGGCAAAATGGTTTACTGATGTTGGATCACCTTGCAAAGCAGAGATAATGGAAGCAGTATATTCATTCTGTTGCAATAGTTGCGGAAGATCTGTGAAATAATCAGCATGTGACATAGTAATAGCAAAAAGATCACCTGAATGAGGGACTCTAGACAAGGCATCAGCTCCCTGATTAAAGGAACCTGATTTGTAGATAATCTTAAAGTCAAAAGGCAGCAATTTCATCAGGAGCCTTTGTTGTTCAGGAGTGGTAATCCGCTGATCCATCAAAAATTTAAGGCTATGATGATCAGTATGGACCTCAAATTGTCTTCCCAATAAGTAATGTTTCCATTTTTGCAAAGCCAAGACAAGAGCCACTAATTCTTTGTTGTAAACAGACTTGCGTTTGTTTTCCAAAGATAAGCCTTTGGTGAAAAAGGCAATAGGATGGCCATGTTGTTGTAAAACAGCACCCACTTCAGTGGAAGAAGCATCACACTCAACAATGAAGGGCTGTGAAAAATTTGGTAGTCGTAGAACAGGAACACTGACCATTGCTAACTTGAGATCTGAAAAAGCTTGCAAAGAAGAAGCATCCCAAGAGAAAGCATTTTTTCTTGTCATGTCAGTGAGGGGTTTCGCAATCTGTCCATAATGTTTCACAAAACGCCTATAATATCCAGTGAGTCCTAAGAAACCTCGTAATTCTGTGAGATTTTGAGGTAAGGGCCATTTAGAGACAGAAGAAATTTTTTCAGGGTCAACAGATACTCCTGCATGGGAAACCACATGGCCAAGAAAAAGAAATTTCTGATTGAAGGAAAAGACATTTCTTTGGATTAGCAAAGAATTGGTGCTGCTGTAAAGTTTGAAAGACAAGTTGTAAATGAGATAAATGGGCTTCCAGAGTATGGCTGTAAATCAGGATATCATCAAAAAAAACAAGGAGAAATTTCCTGAGAAAAGGACAAAAAAGATCATTCATGGTAGCTTGAAAAGTGGATGGAGCGTTTGTGAGACCAAAGGGCATAACAACAAATTCGTAATGCCCAGAATGAGTACGGAAAGCAGTTTTAGGAATATCATCAGGAACTACATGAATTTGATGATAACCGGACCTGAGGTCAATTTTGGAAAAATAGGCAGCACCATGAAGTTCATCAATGTTGGGTATGGGATACTTATCTGGCACTGTAACCTTGTTGAGTTCTCTGTAATCCACACATAAACGCCAAGTAGAGTCTTTTTTGGGCACCAGCAACACAGGACTAGCAAAAGGACTTACACTTGGTCGTATAAAATCCTTAGCAAGCAACTCAGCCACTTGACGTTCAATCTCATCTTTTTGTGAATATGGATATCTGTAAGGGCAAATATTTGGAGGGGTAGCACCTGGATATAGAGGAATAGCATGAGAATGAAATCTGATTGGGGGTATGGAAGTGGGCTCCTGAAAAACTGTTGCGAAAGATTGAAGTAACTGTTGCAGAGGTTGGTTGCCATGTGCCTCAGAAAAATCAGCAGATAAACTTTGTAAAGATACATGAGAGGGTTGAAGTTGTACCCTGAAGTTTGTATCTGCGCCCATTAACCCAAAATATCATATACATTTGTTGCCAATTAGCTTCTACCGTGTTTAGGGAAGCAAGCCATTTTATACCGAGGACTACATCCACGCCGCCTAATGAAAAGGGGATAAAGTCATCCTTGATAGAAAGATCCTGCACACATATTTCTACATGCTGACATATTAAACTGCAGGTAATAATTTTCCCATCACCAATTTGAACACCGAATGAATGGTATGAGTTGGTAACTGCAATTCAGTAGCCACTTTAGTTGACAGGAAATTATGCGTACTGCCACTGTCAATTAAAATGGACACCTGCTTGGAATTAATAGTGCCCTTCAGCTTCATGGTTGTTGCAGAAGAATGGCACAATATGGCATGTAATGATATCTCGGCAAACTCTTCCAGAGAAGAAGAGTTTGTTTCAGCAGTTTCCATCACGCTATCTTCTGGTTTGTCGGTTAACTCCATCAGTTTCAGAGAAGACGGTTTACAATGATGCCCAAGAATAAATTTTTCTCCGCATCTGAAGCATAAGCCTTTATCACGTCTCAACTGCCTCTCCTGATCCGAATTTAGTGGAGTAGTGGTTACAACTGGTTGAGATCCTGAAAATGTGGGAGGTAACTGTTTTTGAAAATTGAAATTTGAATTATTAGTTTGAGGGAATCCTGCCAGATTATGCGGAGAAAATTTTGGGTGTAAATTATTTTTATTTTCCCAAAAATTAACTCCAAGATCTGCCCCTCGTGCAAAGCTCTTTCTCTGCCCATAACGTCCCAGATTTTGATTTTGTAGTTTGGCTTCAAATTCAATTGCTAAACTGGCGGCTTTATAGACAGTCCTGGGTTTCTGAATTTTCACATCAGCTTGCAATTCTTCTTTTAAACCATTAATGAAAGCTCCCAACAAACAATGCTCAGGCCATCCTTGCACCCTAGAGGATCGACGTGCAAACTCTTGATGGTATTCTTGTACAGTCCCTTTTTGTTTAATTGAACACAGATGTGCATTTGGGTTTTGAAATTCTGCTGGGCCAAAATTTTCTTGAAAAACCAGTAGCAACTCTTCCCAGTATCTTATTGTCCTCCCTGAAGAGACCCAAGTAAATACATCAAGGGCATCTCCCTCTAGATACATAGCTGCCACATCAACCTTCAATTCTTCAGGAGTTTGATAATACCAGAAATATTTCTCAGCCTTCATAATCCAACCTCGTGGATCTCCTCCTTCAAACTTAGGGAATTCAACCTTCGAATAAGGGAGTCTGGAGGGATTCTTACTCCAGGGATTTTCCCCCTCAAATCCTTCAGGTACAGCCAAATTTTTCCCCAAATTCTCTGGAGTATTTCTGGTAGGACTTTTCTGTTGCCTCAGATTAGTCATATCAGCATCTAACCTGTCAAGCTTGGTCAATATGTAGGCTAATTGTTGGGATAACATTTCTGGGTAACCGGGTTGTGAATGGGTGTCTTGCGGAGGG
>JANTPZ010017118.1:0-10209 GCA_025593235.1 Vachellia pachyceras | reverse complement strand
TTTATGCTTTATTGAGTTAGTCATTGCAGACGAGGAAGTCACCTGCCCTTGGCATGGCTCACATGAATTTGCACTAACTTTCCTCTGTTGGGAAGAAGAGTCCTTTAGTGTAATTAATTTTTCTTCTTTTGATTTGGCCAGAACGTCTCTCTTGGCCCCTCAACCATGCAAGTTCACCTTTGATTATAATCCTTCCCAGTGTTAAATCCATTCTCATCAAGCTGTTTTAACTTGAGTTAACATCCTTAATCCAAAATATATTGATGGAGAACGTTACTTGAATCTCAAGGAAATGAACCCTTGTCTCTGAAGATACCCTAGAGGAGTTCTATTTACAATACCTTTTTTCTTGAAGGCCTAATAGTTCTCCTGAAGTTCTTAGCATTTTGTGTTTCTACTCAAGAATTGCTTTTGCATTCTGATGTCTCATTTAAATACTCTACAATGATTTGACATCTTCCTCTGTATGCTATTTGTTCTGTAATGGGTCTCCAAAGCTTATCAAAACTTGTACTTTTCTGTCCCTAGAGTATTTCCTGTGTCTAAACTATAAAAAAGTGTTGCTGTAGCATATATCAATGCGGAGCTATATTAGGACATATTTGTTTGGTATCACTACTGAATCAATGGTAATTCCATAAGGTTTGAAAACTGGACTGGACCAGCCGGGAACCAGCTCTTGGTCAGAATGAATGATTATTAGATATATGCAGAATGCTTTTATAATATGATATTTTGATGGAATTACTGCGATATCAATCCGAAATATTTATTTTCATTTTTTTTTGTGCTGAGTGTTTTCCTTGTCTTCGTAATCAAGGGTTGGTGGAGCGGAGGATTTGGGTATGGGCTATGGATTGGGATCTTAGTTGCTTCTGGATTTTCTGTTGTTCCAGTGCCATCTAATACTTGGAAAACCAAATTTGAACTCAATGGAAGTAGGGCTGCAAAGGTTTGTTTGGTTCTAGCAACAAAGATTAGAGTTGGTTTTGTCTAATTATTTTTTTTTATACAAACGGAAATAAGGTTTTGTCTAATTATTAAATGCAACTTTATGTCGTATTTTATTCATATTTTCATGAACTCCTTGATAAGGAGCAAGTTTGAGTGTGTGTATATAGTTTGTTGAAAGTTGAAAATATTAATTTTTGCCTACACTGTTGCCTCTTTTGAATTATAGCAATTGTAGTTTTGACATTACAGGATGATAGCAGGAGAGTGGCATCTACCTGTTTTCCATCACTGAGTTCGCTGTTGGGAATGAAAAAAGATCATGGTATTTTTTGTCTTACAGTCCATCTTTCATCTGCCATCCTGGTTATACAAGATCATTTTCGAAATGTGTAATAGCAGGATTTTTAACAGGACATTCCAAAACCCTAGAATCGTAATGGTTTGAAAGTTTAGACGTTACTTCCACTTCTAATTATTGCAATGTTTATCTTCAAAGTCCTGCTAGTTCTTTTATTAAAAACGATGTAGACTCTGCTGGAGTTATTGAGCTCCCTGTAGCCTGCAGAGGTGCAATTTTAATTTTTTATTATTTTGAATAAAGATATCACTATTTTTTCTTTCTGGGCAACAAATTTTCTTTATTCTAGAAGTTATCAAATGAAATGAGGAAGTTAACTAAGGAATATAGAGTAATGAACAGAGACATACATTAGAGTCTTGTGTTGATTTTGATTAAAAGAATGAGCTATGAGGACAAAATGCATCTAAAAGGTTCTCTGGCATCAAGTATAAATACACATAATCTAAAATCTTATAGCTATTGGAAGTACTTGTGATTAACAGAAAAAAAAAATAAAATTCTGAATGACATGTATGGTGTTAAAACTACAACTGAAGATGTGTTATAGCTGATTCACTATTTGTATAGGAGGCATGTTAGGTTAAATATTGCTCATTCCGATTCTTAGTATAAGATTTATTTTGTAGTTTTAATTTTTTTTTCCAGTACAGTGTGTATTATATTAAGGACAAGAGGCAGTATTTGTTAATCAACTTGTGAATTTCTTTCAATATTGTCTGGAATATGTTGTATTAGTGCTTATTGATCCTGTTGGTTACTTGTTATTTTGTCAGTTGTGATTATATATGTAATGGATCTGTCATATTGCAGGAAGGGCTGAGGCTCTACTAATTGCTGCATATGGCATGGGCCAGATGAATGAGTTGAATATATCACCCTGTTCCATTTTGGAGAAAAGGGAAACTTGGCAATGACAAGAAAATGCTTTGCTTGGCTTGTTTCTTGTTGCGCGGCAACTACCTGAAAGGGCACGGCAACTAAATTTATGTTTGACAGAGGCTGTCTATTTTTTTGGAAGTTGGAGCTTCGGCATCTTTTGAGTATCTATGGAAGCCTTGTAAATGACAAGTATTCAGTATATATTATTCTTCTGGAATTTGTATTTCTCTTGAGCATATTAACATATCATATAATGATGTAGGAAGACATCTAACCATTTTGTTGTAATTCTGACCGATACATTTGGAAGGACCAAGTTCCTTTGTTCCTTAATCTCGCTCTTCTCAGTTCTCAATCGTTCTGTTACATTTCAGTTGGATTTATAGATCATAGTGAACTAAGTTGAGGATTGGCAACTTCGTCGAGATTAGAATTTTTTGTTCTTTCCTTAGCTATTGCTATCATTGTAATCACCTGTGATATGAATCACCATTCACCAATACTTCGTCTTAGAATGTACATTCAGTAATTTTATCTGAGGTTCAAAATGAATATTAAATTGTCTCCCTCAAGGGATCCCCCCCCCCCCCCAAAAAAAAATTCAAGTATTCAACTATGTCGATGGTGGCTTTTCATCAAGCCTTGAAATTAATTTGGAGAAGTACAATTGATTATCACTAATATTAGTAGCTGTTCAACTATTTTGGACTTGTTTGGGAAGTCCGTTGGGAGAACGATCATAGATTTCAAGGTAAATATGTGAGAAGAATTTTGTCTCGGTAAGCACATGAATGAATTTTGACCTCCCCAAACAAGCCCTTTGCTAGCGTAATATTCTATTTCAATTGGTTGGCTTAACTCCTTTTGCTTCAATATTCACCTGAGAAATTTAACTATGCCTCGCGATAGTGTAAGTTGATGGGGCTGGCTACCACAGCAAGTCGACTTGTACTTGTTAAATGAAGTTAATGGTGTTAAAATTAAGGGACTAAAAATATATTTTTTAAATTTAACAGATTAAAGTAAGATTTTATGTAAATTTACAGAGATTAAATATATACTTTAACTACCAGATTACAAAGGCACTAATAAGTTGATTTGAACTTCAATTCAACTCAAGATCTCACCTTCCCCTTCTTAATTAAGATATGTAAATAATTAAATATTAATACATGTGTATTAATAAATCCAACAAGTTATTCATAAAGCATGAATTTCACAGATCATAGATAGAACAGTTTCTTTTTTAGATTATGCAGCACATGAAATTCACATTTTATAGATCATGAAGCATCTTGTTGGATGGCACAAAGCGGTTTATAATCTTGAGCAGAAGAAACTTGAGGGTACACACTTACTATTATTATAATTTATTAGTGAAGGGTTAAATGTTATTTTCACTCTAAGTATTCATAAATGAGCGTAATATTATTATTCATAAACTTGAGGGTACACACTATTATTATAAATTCAGTTTTTCCTGGTTTAATATTGCCAGTAAATGTTAAGAAAACAAGCGTAATATTACCCTCTACCTATTAAACAGTTAACTTTTTTTAATGGTCGGGCGACATTCTTCATTCAACACAATTGAGGTGATATTTAGTCAAAACAAAAAAAAAAGAAAAGAAAAGAAATTTTGGATAGCCACAATTCCTTCATGAATATTTCCAAGACTAATGATCCTTGACAAAAAATTAAATTTGATCTTCTCATCATCCTTTCTCTTTAAGCATGCTGAGCAATGGCCACCAAAAGACGCTGTTATGAAATTTTAACATGCAGACACTTTGTAACAACTAAATATGTTGTACTGCTAGCTACTTAAATAAGTTCATTAATATCATAATCTATTGGGGTATTACACAGCAAAAATCATATTTGTTTGATAATTTAACGGTGCTAATGTAAAGTAATCTCATAGATGACTCCCTCAAGGTTACCGACAATACGCCTAGTCCCAGGCAACTCTTTCATCAGCAATCCATGCTTAGAAGCTTCATTGATGATCATTAAGTCGATGCTGCAAAGTGAGGCAATTTAATTAAATGGAAAATACCAAGAATTTAGATCAAAACCATAACATGGCTATCATTAGCAACCAACCAAATCAAGTGTTTATGGCACAGTATTAGCTATGGCCTTCTACAGTTGAATATTTATGGTCATGGCATATAACAGTATTGCTTGTTAGGCATGTGAAAGTATCATAAGCTCAGCAGAACCATGGAAGACGTTTGCCTGGCACAGGTTAAATACTACAAGGTGCTATTAAACAAGAATATTGATTGAAGCTCCTGGACACCATGGAAGGTGCACAAGTTGAGTTCAAAGAAAAATCATGGATGTTCTTTTGGGAAAAATGAATATGGAACTCTTTTTTAAAAAAAAAAAACATAATGAATCTTGAACTCTTAATACTCCAATAGGGACTAAATAAGTAGCAAAGACTCAAAGGTGAAATGCTAATTCCTCACCGCTTGCTTTGTTAAAGCTAACTTCTAAAAAGAAAAGATAGGGAAGTTAATACCCCTCAACTCTCAACCTTGAGGGGTGACAGGCAAAGATTTTGATACTGAGTCATGAGGAAGAAATGAAAGATTTTGAAAGTTTTTCACACAATGATTTTATGAGGAAACTCGATAATAAATAGCCAAAAGATTTTACCGAAGTCTTTTGAAAGATAGAAGCTCGCTTCTGTTGTAATTAGTGCAGGGCTCTTCCTCTTCCAAAATTCGATGATCAATTAAAATTTTCAACTCATACGAAAAATCCTGAATACCAAGTTTTCATAAATTCAGTGCCCATGTGCCTGTTATTATCAGAAGATGTGAACCAACCTAAAAATTTTACTACACTCTTAACAATCTGGGCCAATATCAGCAATATATTTGCTAGTGCGAAGGTCTTAAAAGTAATAAAGTATATCTACTATGGATATTTTGCAAATTTTAATGTCATGAGAGGATAATTTTTCTAATTAACAGATGAAAAATTAAAAATAGCAAATACGATAATACGTGATACAAGCATAATGCTGTGAGCACAGATGAACAAAAGAGAGAAACTTGTCAAAGACGACAATTAAACAGAGAGGCCATTACTTACGTCTTTGCTCGTGATACATATGCTAGTATGAATTTGCATTCTCTGTCCTCTTTTACCGGCAGCAGCATCTTTACGGTGTCAAAAAGCAGAGGAATGCTTGCCTGCTGAAAGCTTATGCATTGTCAAGGTTTCTCAAATAAATTGTTCTACAGTGGAAGGGGGATATTGTATCTCAGAATCTGAACAGATTCAGTTACGTCCTTTCCTAACATGAACATCAATCTATTTACTAATTCGTTTCAGCAAAGATCTAACAGTTAACGAGAAACTAAACTTTGATAATGTGAACGTGCATTTTTTCTAACCTCCAACACAAGAAAGACATGAAGGCTTGAACAAGAGAAGGCCATATCTTCCTAAAGGTTTTCACAGTAATGATGGGACTGATGGGGAACAGAAAGGGGCTCCCATATTTCATTCCTAAGACTCGGATGTTTTGAAACTGATAGTTCAGGTGAGTGACAATGCTGTAAAATATCTTGAAACCAATGGCAATGTCAATAAAAAATACAGCAGATATACTAACAAAGATGATATCCCCAGTCTTGTGTTTCTATTCATGTCTCAACAGTAAACTTTTTCTTGCTGAACACCTGAAAAGAATAGCATGATGGAAGGCCTGATTTAGAGAGAGAATAGTATAGTCAATACTTAAATGATTATATCTCATGAGGGGAATACATAATAAATCATGTGATCTTTAAATAGCAACTGTATAGAAAATTGAATCATTGGCTTGGGTAAAGATGGTATGCATGATTGTTTCAATCAACTTGCATATTATATCTCTACCCTAGGCTACAAAACTTAATCTTGCATTTATGTCTTTCTAATGAAAGTAAGATATGATGCGCTATGGATATATATGTCAGCTCCAAGAATGAAGTCAAATCCTCCAGGATGATTTTGTAAAATTCCATTGATGTGGTTGGAGTTCCCCCATTCCAGTTTCTCAGCAACCAATCCTGCAAATTTATACAATTAAATGTACATTCAGTGCATCCAATCACCTATTTTCTTATCAAAGTTTTTGTTCTAACCATGAGAAGTAGGACAATTGTTCTCAGGAACTGAATACAGCTCTATATTTTTCTTCAGGATCTGAGAGTAGATACCAGGTTAGTCTATATAGACGAAAAGCTACAGATATCCTCCTGTTGGCCCTACAAACATGATTTCCTATCCTTACCTTGAGCACTTCTTCATTATGATCCGTTAACACAACTTTCTGGCAGAATCTGCTGCAAAGTATGCCAGTAACACCTGTAATTATGAAGTGGCAACCATCAAGGACATATAGCACGTAATAAGAAGAGACAGTTTCTTAGTACAAAAATTCAAGAAGCAAAGCAAATAAAATAAAATATAAAAAAGAGAAGCAACTCAATTTCCTAAAACAAAGGAAAAGGGGGAATGAGCAATTTCACAATTTCAACGTCATGAAATTGGGAATGTTACAAGGAACCATCACTCTCCTAACAAACATAAAAGAACATACTCCCCCACCACTAGCCTTGTGTTTTCAAAAACGAAACACCACACACACCCCCCTAAATCTCTCTCTTTTCTTCTTTTTTTTTTTTTGATGAAGAAATTTTAGGAAAGGGGTTGGGCTCACCCACGATCCAAGGGCAGGACACCTAACTCATGATCCCCTGGGGCTTATCCCTGTGGGCACGGGAGCAAGCAAAGCAAGCCCTTTCAGAACTGGCCACATAGGTAGAATTACCCAGCTTTACTAAGCTGCGGAAATCTCTCTCTTTTCTATATGATAGCCTCAGTGGGTCAGATTTGAGCACTGTTAGGCTCAATTAGAAGTAGTTCTCTTAAAAACGTTTTCTACATTCACACAAACTTGAACTCAAAATCTCGTGCTTAAACAAGCAAAGCCCTTTTCACTAGAAACAACATCAATTGGTCGCTTAAATCCTTATTTTACCATTCATAGTTATTAAAAATCCCTTACATTTACTACTTCAGATTAGGCGGAGGAAGATATAGTGTCTGTAGATAAAATACCACCAATTCCGCACTCAAAATGTTAGTAAGTTCTATTGTTGTAATATTATTGCTGGAGACAAGGCGTAAGAAAATAACCAAAAGAAATATTGTTATATGCATTGCACAAGATGAATTTCCATAAAAAATTTCTGCACATATGGGAAATTCTCTGATATCTAACTGCTGTTCCCATAATCAAGTATGTAGTTTTTGAGTTAGAATACCATAAAGAATAATCACAACTTTCATATTCTCTCTATGAAACAGTTTTCATCTTTATACCACAGGAAATATTTTCTCTTTAAGTGATAAATACATACCAACACCAGAACCTAATTCAATGGCAGTGCAACCCTGAAGTATGTCACTATTTTTTGAAAGATAATCATTTAGAAGAATGGCTCCAGGCCACACCACCTGCCCTGTCAAATCAAAATCGGCTGTAAAAAGGATAATTAGTATCATGATCCAAAATAAGGAAAAGATCAGAAAGCAAGGATACCCAACAAAACAACACAAACAAGTACACAACCAAACAGAGAGTACAAACAGATAAGGTATTTCCAAATTATGTGTGGTCATAATAAGGAACATAATCTTTCATTAACGAGTTACTAGTGCTGAAGTGCAGAGTCAAATGAATCTCTGTGCCGTGATTGTAAATAGTGATTTATATTATGTGTGTACTGAGAACATAACAAAAAAGAAAATATAGTTTTGGTAATCAAACTTGATAGGGAGTTCAACAACAGAAGTATCTCAGTTTCCTTTAGAATTGTAAACAAAAGAAAAAAAAAAGTTTCGAAATGGGTCGGAAGTAACTCACTAGAAGCAGTATGGAGACAGTAGAGTTGAATCTCTTGAGATCCAAATGAAAAATTTGTCAGCTGGTAGCTTCGAAAATCCAACATAAATCCATTAGGAAAGCAAAAAGTTACTATGATATGTATAAAGCAGGTTGAGAAGGTACGAAGAAGCTACTCGTCATTTATGAAAAATGCTTCGTCCAAGCTAATAGTGTCATCTTCTTCTTCTTCATTGTGATGTTGTCTCTGATCTCTTATTCCCTCCATACCCAACACCTAGGCAGGGTTTGGCTTTGTGGAAAATTGCGTCTTCAGAGGGTAAGTTGGGAACTGGCAACGGATTGTTGGATTAACATTTGCCAAACCTTCTTTTACTATAACTGCTTTTTGCTAATTAAAATTTCGGTAAAGATAACTTAATTTATATTTGGGTAAACATGAATTTTAACCCTCATAATTTCCCTCAATTTGAGTTTGATATCTGTATTTTTAAAGTTGTGTTTTTATTCTTGAAGTTTAAAACTATAGGGATAGTTTTAAAACAATTTAAATTAGATGTTAACATCGTTAAAATTGTTAACTGATCGTTGACACTATTATTTTTGCTAATGTGCCCTAATAAATGGATATGATCAATGTTTACATGAATTGGTTAAACTATATTTTGCCTTGATTTAGATTTTGGACCCTGAAGTTTAAAAGTGGTGGTTTTAATTTCTCAAATTTACTCTGTAGAAAATTGTTATTCTCTGTGACTTTAAAAGGACTTAAACTCGATATTAATACCATTTAGTTTTATTTATATATCACTGACTCTATTAATTACGAAGAAATATTTTAATAATCTAAAAATCTTATATTGTACTTTTAATAAATAACTGACTCCATTGATTTCGACACCATATAACTTAACAATCACACTTACTTGTTCCAAATTATATTTTGATTCCATACTTCAAAAAGGAACATCAACTCTAACAATTTCGTCTCCGTATCAAGATCAAGCACCTTTTAAAATATATTCTTGATATTTCTTAAAAGGTATTTTCTAGTTTTAAGGAGTATTAAATATTTTTTTCATATATACTTATATTTAATAAGGGCAATAAGAGAGTAAAAATTAATATGATATTATAGTACAATGTAATTAATAACAATAATATTGGAAATCACTTAAATGATATAATAAATTTATTGTTTTTCATTGTTTTTATTGATACACGTGAAGTTGTTAAAAGTGACTTATATTTTAGATCGGATGATGGAGCACTTCTATATCTACTCCGGTACATTCATCTTCCTTTCATGTTTGTGTCACCACATCATCAAATAATTACAATAATCTCATTAGAGGTTTGGAATTAGATTTGGAAGTTTTGTTTAATTTTACTTTGTATATGATCCTAAATTTTTATTTAATTTAATCTTTCTAATCCGATTTGATTAAGGTGTATCTTGACATCACCAAGTAAAGGGTCTTATTGTCATGCCACTTTCAAAATAAAACATAATTATGAGGTATATAGATAGTTATGTTGATGATTAATAAAAACAATTTAAGAGGGTACTAGAAAATTTACATATTTATGTCTGTCTTTTGAGAAGAAACCTGTCCTGTTTTTTCTAATGAGTAAATAAGAAGATAAATACTATTTTTGTGGGGAAAAATATTATTTTTTAACTCACTAGCTCTGGTTTGAGTTAGGGATGGGAATTGTGGGTTGGACTCGTGAACTTAACTCGTTGGCGGGCTCGAGCTGGTAAAAGCCAGCCCGCCACCCCTAACCCGTGAGTTAGGCAAGTTGAGCCTAGTTGGTGGGTCAGCCTGCCTAACCTATTTTTTTATTTTTTTAAAAAATATATTTTGTATTTTTTACTTTTTTATCCCAATATTTTTTACAAAGAAAAAATAATATTAAATTATATTTTTAGTAAATTATTGAACATTTATTGATATGATTGTAAATAAAATAACATAAATATGCAATCTTCTAGGAAAACCTGAGTAAAAAAAGGAAAGAGAAATTTATTTTTATAAAAACGGAAAAAAAGTTGGACCCGCCAACTCGCTATGGCGGGCTACGGGTTGAAGTTGGCTTG
>JANTPZ010017117.1:0-11865 GCA_025593235.1 Vachellia pachyceras | reverse complement strand
CAGTCGTCCATAGATTGCAATTGGGAAGTCACAACGAACACAGAAGTGGACACAGTCACCACATTGGCGGCGAGATCTACGACCAAGAGTTTTCACCAATGAAGTAGCAGTTGCCGAACCTATGCCCTTCGCTACAGGAAGGTCAGCAAGGACTAGATGATCGGGACAAGTAACTGTAACATTTTCAACAGGTGAGGGCTTCACCCCCCCTAAAACTTCAGAGGCTTGAACCTTGCTAAGCCGAATCTGAAGCATATTGCACCAACAACTTCCCTGAACTCTCAAACTCTTTTAAAGCAAACAATCAGCACTTCAGTACTTCAAATTGTATATCCTACAAATAAATAAGAAGGAAACACAGATAAAATTATCAATGAAGACAAGAAAATACGTGAACATCTATGCTCAGGAAGTGATAATTAATTACTATCAAGAACAAGAACAAAAAGAACAACAACAACACCAACAAGAACAAGAAGAACAACAACAACAACACCGACGACACCGACGGCGGCGGCAACAACAAAAGCCTTATCCCACTAAATTGGTTAGCGAAATGCATCACACAACATTAATGTGCTCCGTCCAAGACCGATTCTTCCAATATTAAAAAAAGATGACACCTAAATCAATATTCAAGAATCAATTTAACGGAAACTTACCAGAGGATAACCATCCGGTCCTAAAATTAGAAACTCCACAGCTCAATTTTAATATTTTAAATTATGGAAATCCGGTAGCCCTAGAAGAAACATTCACTAAAACACCAAACTCGCTAACTGATATTACCAAAAAAAAATTACGATTTTTGAGCCCAATGCCCTGACTCAAGTAGCACCTCATACGGGCGGTACTCATCCTCCAACCTGAAAGTATCCCTTAAAAAAAAAAAAAGATGACCGAAGAACACCTGTTAACTAAGTTGATGAAGTTCTGCTGATTGCCCCAGATACGGTAGCGATAATTTTTCAAATTGCAGATTGGATAACAAGAGCAGAAGCCCTAGCATAAAAGGGGGCGATAATTTTTCAAAATGCAGATTGAAGAGAGTTGAAGCAACTAACTAGAGGCACAGCGAGGGGCAAAGCAGCTTCATCCACGAGCTTGAAGTCGGAGTTTTTCCATTACAACGCCATTCGCTCGCTACGGGGTAAAGGTTTCTCCCTGCAAAAGGTAGCTATGAGCTTTTACACTATTTTCACATGTGTGTGTGTATTATATATAATTTTATTTCATTCTAAATATTTATGAATATTTTTTAGATCCCTGCAAAAAGTAGCGATGTTTGATGCGCTTCTAGTAAAACTTGATTAGTATTTTTACACCATAACATTTTTTTTAATATAGATGAATGTTGATTTTCAATTTACATTAAAAAATTAGATACATTATATTTTAAAACATTTATATTCACTAATTTTAGTTAAAATAATTCATTAGAATTGTAAAATAATATATATCCAATATTGCATATGAATAAATAATTTTATGTAACGTATTCAACTTTTATTAATTCTTTTAAAAAAATAATTAACTCTTCTATTATTAAGTATTTTAGGTAGTGATATTTTTAATTATTTTTATTTAATATTTAAAAAATGTAAGCTTTTGACATAAAACTTGGGTAAGTTATTGATTAAAATTTTCCGTATATAATTTTCGTTATTAATAATACTTTAACGAAATTTTGAAATCTTAAGAAGTGAAAGAAAAATGGGATTTAATGGATAAAAACAAATAGAGCTAAGTTTTATCCATATTTTTATAAAAAATATATCATTTTGATATTTTGATTATTATAATAAAATTATCATATGTTTATAAATATTAAGAAAAAATAAATCATGTGATGAAAAAAATGTAGTTCATTCTTTGGTTCTTTGTTAAACTTTTTATTTTTTTTTTCATTTTATTCAAAAGTACTACTATAATATACTTAAAGAGCTGTATTAGTAAATTTTTATATATTATTTACTCGATGATGAATTCTTATTTTTAATATTATAAACTCTATAAAATTCAATATTTTTAATTTAATAAATAAAAGTAAATTAAATATATAACATTAGATAATAGATCAATAAGTGTTCTCTTTCGCTAAAATTTGTGCTTATATATTGGCCAAACCATAATAGTATGTTCCTTTTTTATAGAAATAGTATAATCGTTTATAACAAGCATTTGTCATGCTAACCGAACAACTATATAAAAATGTGTATAAATATAAGAAAATCAATTCATTTGTTCATATAAACTTTTCCATTTTTCATTTAATTTCCATGAATTTATTTTTTTTCATTTAGGAGAATATATATATTATTATTAGGATAAAACTAAAGTTAAGTCAGTTATATTTTTCAAAGTTTAACAGTCCAATCTTTTTAATACAACTATACATGTAACATTCATTATAGAATTCCTATATTTTTAAGTCTAATTAGAATTATTTTTTGACATTTTTTTTTTACAATTAGATTCGAATTCTGGAAGTAGAATTTAATTCTAATTTTAACCAGCAGATAAAAGTCGACTCGGGGCATGCTATATTACATTCTAGCTCAGCCTTTAAAATTACCAGAAGGCAGCTGACAAACTCTCAGATGTAAACCGTGGGGCAAGATGAAGCAAGTTTCAACAAGCAAGATCTCTTACTTGGAGCTGTATAGCAATAATAGAGAACCAATAAGAAATTATTCAAAGCTGAAGCACGCAAGATTTCAAGTAGCTTATCAATGTTCCACGACATCCCCTATTTAAGAAAATGAAGGGAAAGGGGATATATTATTTTCTGAACGGTTTGCATTATATTTGCAGACAAAATGCCCAGCAATCATCCTACTGTTATTTGCATGAACTCAGGATGGCTCTATACTTCTGACGACCCTTTTCGCCTGTCATATATGCAGGAAAAATGTACATCAACGCCAGAGTTGTTTTATTTTTTATAAATACTAACAAGTGAAATTTACTAATCATGTACGAAACATCATATTGTATATGCCTTTCTCTCTTTATAAATTATAATAGACTAATTATGCAACCTACCTGTTCTAAGGTTATAAAAGGCAAAAGGACCCTGCAAAACAATAGATTCCATGACTTATCAGATCTGATCAATGATACATAAAAAGGAAGGGGAAGGCTTTTTTCTTATGGATTGACATGTAGATGGTGTTTATCAGAAAAGCAAAGTGGTATCAACTTCAAGATGCTCAAAAGAGAGGAACACAGTATCTGTAAAAAGGTAGGCATGTCATACCTCGTTCTTCAAAGTTTTCACGAAACAAGTCAAGAGTGCTTTTGTAAGTAGAATCCGCCATCATTCTGGACTTAACCTGCGTATACACCAGAAGGAACTCAGTTAATCTTAGATGTCCATTCCTTTATTTTGTTACACGTCCGGAAGGCTTCTAAGTGATATCTGGGTAATTTTGTTTTTCTAAATTTTGCGGCCATTTTTAACTCTACAACATTATGTAATCATAACTTTTATTTAAGGATCTTAATTTGCAATGAAAACCCAAAATACATAGACTTTCATTAAACCCAAATCCCAAAATAGACCTCAGAAATACCATCCATAAACAAGCAATACTTATTAAGCTCTACAAGCCTCTATAATTAAAATAAAAGAGTTAACAAATCAGCAATATCTATTCATGGGTGGGAAATGATAGGTTACCACATCAACTGGAGAGCCAATACAGACAGAAAAATACCCTGCCCCTAGACTGGAAAGGAGATGAGTTACAACATTGTCAGTAAAACCAGGGATTTTCAAAATGGTCTGCAGTAAATTAAATATTATCACATGTATAAATATACTAAAAATACGAAGGGGTCAAACATTAAAAAAAAAAAAGAGTTGTCTTCTACATCTGTTTCACTTGATCATAGCTGGCTAGTTCAGCAGCATTGATGATAGCATTTCTTGCTATATTGGGGCCAAGCCCTGTCCAAAGAGCCCCAACTCTTCCTGTGTGTTGTATATAGGTTTGTGAACAAAAAATGAATAGTCAATGATATGAAATTAAATCCACAGACCTATCTGACAATGGTAGAATAAGCATTTAATGATCCAGAGTAGCGCCTTGGTACACCAGGAGTCCAGGAGGTAATTTTCCTTCAGCCTGAAGTGGAATTTCACAAGATCAGTTGTATTAGCTATGGTAATTCACATAGCACCTGTTCATGTGACAAATGCAAAGGGAAAGAGAACTCAATTAGGGATATTGGCACAATAAAATAGCATGATTCCTGCCAACAGAAGAGAAGCTCTTTAATATTCTTAAAGTTCCACACCATTTGTATTCACTTCAACAAAAAGAGTTCAAATCAAACAAAATGAGACTCACTCTATGGAGCTCACTCTACTAAGAATACTTAACAATTTCTTGCCAAAAAAGAAAAGAAAGAAAAAGTGATGAGCATGCGTATTCTTGTCAAGAGAATGCCAAAAGTTCAAAGATAAGCTAACGAATTCATTTATATTCCCATAGAACCTTGAACTGGGCTTACCAGTTGTAAGGGCAGCAAGAATTTTCTTTGATAATGGAACACCTCCAACAAAGTCATTCCCCACACAGAAATTCTTAACCTTTGAAAATCCCACGTGGACAATCAGATGCCATAAACAAATATGAACAATAATTTAAGTTCTAGCAACAAGTAATTCATAACTCACAGGCTCGTATAACCCAATTCTTAACCCTCCAAACAAACATTGACGATGCAGTCCTGGCACAACGCCCTTCCAGAGTGATGAAGCACCTTCTTCCCTTGCAATGGTCGCAACTGTCCCAAGCAGGCCCTTATATCTAGGTAAGGTCACTGCATCACCAGCTACAGCTTGTTTTTGAAGCCGGAGCCTAACTTTGGCAGTGTCTAAAGGGATAGTGCATGCCTGTTTTAAATTTTAAATAAAATAGCGCAAGAAATTTGAGCAACTGGATTCTGAATAAAAGAACAGAAGTACAAATAAGAGCAATATGACAGCTGGTGCACTTAACACTCAAGAGTATAATAAATCAGTAATTGATAGCATCGAACTGTTTCGTTTAGCCTTGAAAAACAAGCAGCTACAGCGAGTTGAGTACGAGTTTATATTGTAGCAGTTCTGGTTTAAATCTTATAATATCAAGGTATCTTTGAAGTGGAGAATACGGTAATACAAAAGAGCGAGAATGTTTATTAGATTCACTTGGTGAATTTCACCCAATCTATCTTTTCTTTCCATCTCTTTCGTAAAGAAGAAGGGCTGATAAGTATGAAAGATCCAAATCTGTTTTAGTACTGAACATGGTTGGACCTTTCACTATTTACCTGAATAATGAATTTGAAATAGCTGAGAATGTGTATGAATTTTACGAGACAGTATCGGAAAAAAATAACACACAAAAAGCTGAAGCATAGAGAAAGTAGAAATTTACCAAACAAACAAGAAGGGGGTGGCATTAGCATTTAGATCCACACGATTGTTCATGCTTTGAGATTTATAAAAGTCCCATCAGCTACCATCAGCTAATAAAAATATGTTGGAAATCAAACTTGTACAGTGCCTCGGTTCAGAAAAAATGCAACGCGATGCAAAACTTTGCTTTATTTAAAGAGATAGACATTGACAAGTTTGAAGTTACAAATGGATGGAATTCGTAATCCTACGTGAATTAAAACTCTTTAATGTTACCGACGAGAAATATATATTAAGCTCTCACAACGTATAAATCAACATCCAAATCACTGTTAAAAAATATTTATATATAGTATATAATAGAATTTTAAATAAAATTGTTTGAAACAAAATGATAAATGTGCATGAAGAAACGGTGAAAGTTGCATCAAATGTTCTTCCTATTCTTTCAGACTTTGTTTTTGTCCTTTAATATCATTGTTCTGGTCAAGGGGTAGTGAATAAGAAGCAGGAGTGCAGTAGGCTAGTTGCCTACTTTGCATCCACTTCCTCCCAAGTCCATTTAAAGCAAATATTGTATTTACCAACCAACCATCTAAGTTGAAATAACACGCCTCTCATGTACTTACTTTGAATTACGTAAAATCACTTAAAAACTAATGATCAATTTCACTGAAAGAGGTGTTCATATTTAATGTCTAATAACGAACAAAATTTTTCTAATAGAAGAATGCATGTGACCCCTAAAAAGGAAACAAAGGAAAGATGCCAGGACTGGTTAAGTCTAACAAGAGAAATGAGAATATCACAACGTGATTTAACGACCGGTTAGAAGAGATATTGGGCTTGTTTGAGAACACGGCAGAAAAGTACTTTTACTCAAGTCGAAGTAAATATGTGGAGAAAATTATCTCATTTTACAGAAAAATATTGTTAAACGTGCGTTTTGCTTCTACAAATGTGATTACAAACAAACCCATTTACAAATTTAGTAGTTAACAAAACAATTTATGGAATGACATTGTTATCAATAAAGATCACGAGGAAATTAAAGGAAGTGAAGTGAAAGGAGTACACATTTGTTGCTTGTCCTGTGGACTGAAAAATGAAAATAGATATCAGATCTGAAGTGAATGTATTTTGCCTTCTCCCCAAAAAATTACAGACTGATTGGATTTCTCATGTATCGCCAAACCGATTTGGAATTACATCCACGCATACAAAACGAGTGAGTACAGAGCAGTACTTATTCAGAAGAGCCCCATGAAAACGGCGTCGTTATTTTATCAGTCATCCATAATTTTGTAGTGTCTTTTATAAAATGCCTATTGTTTTTTGAAATGTTTACTATCGAGTCGGTCATTAGATCGATTGGCATGAATTTTATTTGTTCAATACCAGAAAAATCACATATACCTAATACACTATTATATTTCTCACCTACAAATTAAAAAAATGTTATTATATACCAAAATTTGATAAAATACTCCTTTTATCCTATCTATATGGTACATAGAGAATGAATTTTTTCATCATATTTATAATTAGTTTTATTAAATTTTTCATTTAAATGTACAACTTTTTTCTTTAATTTATTATTATTCAAATATGGGTCACCCTTAGTGGATTAGGCCCAAAACCCATTTTGGGGCAAAAACATAAATGAGAGAATATGTGTGAAAAAGTTGTGATTTCCCCAAAAGTTTGAATCTGAAATGCATTTGCATGGGAACGGTTGTGATGGGGGAAGTTATAATTTTTTAATTTTGAATTTAAAATTATAATATTAAATTGAAGGCTTCCTCTTCAACCGCACACAACTTACGGAGCATTTTACAGAGAAAAATTCTCCCTCCTTCTCTCTCGGCAAACTCTCTTCTATCCTTGTGCATTTGCTGTGTGTCACTTTTGGATCCACCCTTATGATCCAAATTCCGCATGGATATGTGTAAACAGAGTTGAATTCTACAGGTACGACTAAATCCTTCAATTATCAAGTTGGTTTTACTCTCTCTAGGTATAATGTATAATAAAGGTAGATAAAATTAAGAAATTGTCGAATTTTAAGACACCGTTAATAAGATTTAACTTTTTTTTAATTTACGTAAAATATGTTGAAAGTTATTTATAGATAGATGAAAGGAATACATTTGATGAAATATTTATAAAAAAGAAGGGACTATTTATATTATAACAAGGCTGCTCTAAGTTCATGGAACAAAAATAGAGCATCATTTTGGGATTTTGTAGTGAATCAACGAGTTTCACTTCAGCCACACCTCTTCTTGGCTTCACTGTAAAGAACAACACCAATCACAGTGAGAGCATAGCCCATCATACCTAAAGTTGAAATTGGATTCTTAAACACTAATATTGATATCACCACGGCCACTGCCCCCTTTGCATTCCCTAAAACCTGTCAACATTATATATAGATATATATATATTACAGGATCATTCACTGAGATCACTTGGACCACATATAACAATAATTATTCAGAAAATTCTGTTGAATGATCAATATTAGAAGTTGTTAATAATACTGAGAGACTGGAATATTTTATTTTTTTGAAATTGTTTTGAATAACCAAGGTTCTTCCACCTCCCCAATATAAGGATATCACTTTACTACTTACATGCACTATAATAACTTCTTACTTTTATCATTGAGAAAAATTTTCACAATGTTTTTTCAGGTCTTGAGATTTGAATAAGTGGTGACATGCACACCTGGAGAGTTAGGGCACTGGTGAATTTGGTGACCAAGAAGTTGGTCAAGTTGACAAAATAAGCGAGGGAGGAACTGAAGAGAAGAAGCCAGACGATTCTGATATCGTTCCTAGCGAGATTCATTGTGATCCAAACCACATCTTGCTCCATCAATAACGCTGCTGGAAGCAACACCACCATTGCCATTGGTGCCATGTACATTAGCAGATTCATAGAATTCAGCTTTTCCCTGAATTTATCAGAACAAGAAGACCACCATATATATAAAAGATTTCTGATACTTCTTTAGTTTTGTTTTTCTTTCTGCAACCAAAAAATAAACAAGAGAAGATGATGCCTACCCCTCTGAAGATAACAAAACGCCTTGAAGCACAGATTTGAACGCCCTTGCAGCAGTTGCAGACACACATATCAGAAATCCAAAAAGATGAAAACTTGGTTCACCCTGCACCAAAATGAGAAGTGTTTGGCCATTAGAATCACATTGACTAGTTAAAAAATTATCTCAAAAATTATCAAGAGTCATTCAATCTGAGAATGATAAATCTTATTACCCCACTGGCTATGATGACCCCTGCAACTACAGGCACGAGAGTGGCATAAGTAACCCAAGCCTCTCTTTTCCTGTTCACCAAATAAGCAAAAATGGCAGTGAAAAAGGGGGTGGTTGCTCCAATCGCCTGATTAAACGACACCGGGATGTACTTGAGCGAGATGTTTCCACAGACGACGGAGAAGCAGAAAACGACACTGAGCCCACAAATTTTCATCAGCTGGTTCGTCGATTTTATGCTCTGCAACGGGACGGCGTTCAAAACGTAAACGGAAACATAGCTGAAGAACGAACACGCCGTCATGTGACACAGAGTGAGGAAAACAGGGTACGCGAAACCGTAATTGCTCAGCAAGTATTTGTTGAAAAGAAGAACGCCAATGTTTGAACTGTACCAACATACCACTGCCCCAACAGTCACCCACGGAATCTCGCTCGAAATCTCCATCTGGGTTATCTCAAGTTGCTATCTTACTTGCTGGGAATTCCTCAGAAGAGATAAAAGAAAAGAATATGCTTGAGGTTTTGAATTTGAAGGCGACAATGTGATTAATGGCTAGAACTTAGAAGTTAGAACAGAGAAGAAGCTTTCTCTTTCTGGGAATTCCCCGGAGGAGAGAAGAAGAGGAAGAAGAAGGTGTGAGGGCGAGGCAGTGGTGAGAAGTGAGAGCGAGTGATTGCAAATAAATGAAGAGAAGGCCTGGAACAGAGATGTGAAAGTTTGTGGGTCAGCCATAATTTTCAGAGGGCGGAATTGGGAAGCATTTATTTGATGCACGTTTTTGAGCTAGAAGGGATTTATTTTCAGACGTGGGACTGCCTTTATCATAACGTGATTGCAAAATTTTTGATGATTAACTGTGAAAATCAAAGTAATTTACCAACCACGATGTAAATATACCATAAAAGTTTTATCTCAATTTAAATCAATGTGATAACTCAGGGAAAATGGCTTGTTATTAGTTACCAAACTGCCATGGACAGATTGGGCACAGAAAAAATGAATTAAACGGTGTTTTCTATGTATCACGTGTATTTGTTTCAAGGTAATGAAATTAACCATTAAAATATGTTATTTAAGATCTATGACTCAAGGTTTGAGAGGAATAGGAATATAGCCGAATATATATAAGATACTGTTGGATAAAAATTAGCAATACCTCTAAAGTTATTTTTTTTTGGAGTACTGATTTGAGAGTTCAGATCGTGTACAATGAAAATAGTCAAATCGTAGAACTCAAGTTGAATTACATTTTTGTTTAACCTGGTAATGTTGCTTAATAAATAGAAAGATTCATAAATTGGCCAATAGGAGACTCATCAAAAGATTTGATAGGAGAAAAGGTTTAAGCTAAAAATCATAGAAAACTTTTAAGTTAATACCAAAGTTATTGAGAGTACAGGCTGTGGATATTGGCTTGGTTTCCAAGCAAGAAGAAGTCCAGTCCTTAGACTTGTTAGTGTTCTGAACTTATGGTTAATAAATGGAAAGGGTTAAATCCACAAACACGTCAAATTTAGTCCAATTAGTAAAAAATCGACTCACAACTTATATCAAAGTTTAGGTTTAAATTTCGTTACTAACATGATAATCTTATTGATTTTAGGTGATCCGTAAACATATCTATAAACGTTAAAAATTCATATATATGCAATTGAGGAAGAGATAAAAATAGGGAGGCTAATGTAGATGTGTCCGATGGAGAAATGGCCGGACTGTGATTACGAGGTACGACTGTTGACTCCTCGCATTAGGCAGCCGGCAACGTATAAGCTCCTTGTCCATTATTTATCCAATAGAAATAAAATTGGGAGAATTACCTAAAGGTTCCAAGTAAACGAATGTATTATAAAATGGTCTCAATAGGTTGTTAATGACAAGTTGAGAGGCACAATTTACAAGTGAAGCAGCTATCATTTACAACTTCTTGGGATCATTTTATAATACATTATCTTGTTTAGGATCTATGGGTAATTATCCAATAGAAACAAAATTATATACTACTGCTGTACTGGAAGTTAAGAAATTCGTTTTGTTAAGATTTTAGTATTTTATTTTGTACGTATTTTTAATTAATTATTTTTTGAACTACTCTATTTATCATACAGCATTGTTCATTAGAAAGTTGGTAAAATGCTTGGAAATTTTATAGAAGGAGGGAGTAGAATGAATTGTATGAATCAAACAGGCTAATTATTATTTTCCTTGACTCATTTCTACATTAAAATAAACCATTGTTTTGACTCTTAAGTTTTTTCTTGTTATTATATATAACTATTCATACAATGCATGATGCTTCTCATGAATTAAATCTTTAATATGTAGCTTTCTTTTTGTAAGTGATTTAATTCGTGAACATAATTGTGCATTGGATTAATAATTATATATTATGACAAGAAACACATGTGCGTCAAACTAATGTTTCATTTTAACAAGAAAAACGTCCAAGCAATGCCCCTATTTTTTTTAAAGAATAAACATTTTCAATAATAATTAAGCATATTCATGGACAAGTTCAAGTGTAAATGAGACTTAGGTTCTTGAATTGGAAGCTAGAAAAAATCGGCTAACCCGTTCAAAATTTTATGTAAATTGTGAGATATATTTATTGATTTTAAAAAATAATAAACTACTTGTGGACCTTTTTATTTAGAAAAACGGTTAGGTGGGTTAGCTCCCATGACTCATCAGAACCGGGGAATATCTTCAAGTAGAGCCCTTATATTACGGGACTGTGAAATGAACCTTCGATGTTTAAGTATGATATTGTGAGTTCAAATGCATATTAATGCAGAAAATATGTTTGTGAGAGTTACTTCCAATTGAGCTACACCTTTAAAAGATCACCACAAGCTTCAAAAGAAAAAAATATCCAAGGGTAAATAATAGCTTTAGCTCACCAATTAGCCAAAAGATTACAAGTTACATCCGGTTAAAATAAGTTGTTTATGGGGTTTTAAACAATTTTTTTTGTTTAATACATGTATCTTCTTATTTAATGCAATCCTAACATCTGGTAGGAACTCGAATTTTGATTTGTTACCGTGTGAAAAAGTACCTCCTTCCGCTGAAGCAAACCATTTTGTAATGGGAAACATTTTAACGGTGTTTCCTTCCTAGATAAATCAGCTACCGAAGCATCAACAGGCCTTGACCCAGAAAAAAAAAAAA
>JANTPZ010017116.1:0-11689 GCA_025593235.1 Vachellia pachyceras | reverse complement strand
TGGACTGCTATGCTTCAAATTCTATGGTTTGGGTGTCCAATGCCCCTCAAATTTTCCTCACTTCCCAAATGTTTTTCTGACTTCTTTTATCATTAGATACGACATAAAATGAGTAAAGTTTTCGTATTAGATTCTACGTATTGATTCTTTTTAAGATTTAGAATTTTCATTTTACTTTCTCTCTATTCTCAAGCATTATTTTAAATTTTTTCCTTCCCCAGTCAACGTATCCATGTTTCTCAATATTATATACATCCACGGGCGCAGGATAAAATAGTTTTTTCAGTATTTATTTGAAAGTGAATATTCACTTATCATTTGCATTTCAATAGTCAAGCACAGTTATCTTCAGTAAAGCAAAACTAGGACTCAACACAAATCGTATATTTTGAAGAAGTGATATGAAAGGTCTTCTTTCTCTCCATTTCAAAGCATAATTTAAAACTTCTCCAAGCACCGAATACCATTCTAAAATACATTTTGGACACGTATGTTTTTCGATATCATATATCCACCACGCTGAATAAAATATCTTTTTATATCTTGTAATGTACATGTATTTTCTTTTATCCACATCGAATTGAACAGTTCTCTCTCGTTGAGGCTTTAAAAATGTTCATAAATAGTTCAATAAATAGCAATCACTTCGAATCAAATCAAAGTCATCCTATATGTAGACGGCTGCAAATAGGGTGTCCATAAGGGTTTGCAATTCTTGTAATAGCAATGTTCAGTTTTCCATTTGAGAAAAAACAGTAAAACTAAAAACCTAACATTCTAATCACCCAATCTAATCAACTCCGTACGGAACAAGAAAAATTGAATTTTGAAACCTAACATTCTAACACATATCAATCCCACCCATTTTCTTAAAAAAAATGACTAAATCAACATAGCCAAATACTTTCCCAAACAAAGTTTGAACAAATTCAAAAAGACCAAGTGATAAGCCTGTCGTGAGGCTTTCAAATTAAAACTAAGCTAAATGCAATATACGGCAACTAACCTAGATCGATCTCTACGTGGAACCTATATTGAATTACCAAATAATCTAGTGAAAATAACAAATTAACCAAGCAGTATTAAGTGAGTTTTTACTATCTAATTAAACTAAAAAAAATGTACTTAAATTCTATAAAATAAATGTCCTAGGTGATTGAAT
The DNA here is from genome assembly GCA_025593235.1 of Vachellia pachyceras. Classification (NCBI taxonomy): domain Eukaryota; kingdom Viridiplantae; phylum Streptophyta; class Magnoliopsida; order Fabales; family Fabaceae; genus Vachellia; species Vachellia pachyceras. Next base: position 10,527 of record JANTPZ010017116.1, on the reverse strand, counting down.
TCACTAACTTTCCTTGTTCAATTTTTAAATTGAGTTCTTCTTTTAACTAAACACAAGGACTAACAAGAATTGAGGGATGGGTATATTAGGTGGTGCCTCCGCTAGAATTAAGGGCTGGGTATATTAGGTGGCTAGTTTGGACGGAGTAATGGATTATGAATGGCTGTGTCTGTGCGTGTGGGTCCAGAGGCGGCGTGCTTTTTTGTTCTTTGTGCGTGGCTTGTGATGGCGTGAAGAATGATAATGAATAGGGATGGAAGAGGTATGATAATTCCAGCCAGCTCACCCTCCTCCAGGACCTTCTTTTTTTTTTTTTTTTTTACCCGCCCCATCTTTGGAACTTCACCCCGACTAATCCGGATTTGACCCGCGTCGCACATCCGGGAAAGGTGGGAAGGTCTTCCAAACGGTGGTTGCTGCATTCACAAGGCTCGAACTCGAGACCTTACTTAAGCTGGGAAAGGACCTTCTTTTTGCTGTCATTTATGAATCTCCCTTTGAGCTCCAAGTGTATGCTATATTTGGGCTCAAGCCCATTCCTTTGTGAGCCTATAAAAAAACACAAAGAACTCATCAAACCCAATTGCCCCTTTTTTCATATTTATTATCTAATTAAATTCAATTAAGATAATGATGAGTGCTAATAAACTAAGTTTAGGCACTAAAATATATAAAAATATTGAGACTTATCAACTCCCCCACACTTAGCCTTTGCACTCCTGGGCAAACAATATCAAATCAAGAGTAAAAATAAAAGTGAACAAACAAATGCAAGCATCAAGAACCACAATCGGTAATCATGACTTATCACTTATTTTCAATCCATGCTCATACCACATGCTAAAAGGACCAAGCAATTCTGCAAAGATTAATAAAAACGAATGCAACTAAGAAACCTCATAAGGTTAAGTATTTGCGCTCAATTCTCTCAATGAGATATTTTTCACTCAATTATCCATCAAACCAAACTCTACCATATGCTTGTAATGGTTCTAGACTCTCCACCGCTAGTAGTAACAGCACAAATAGATCAATAGGTCTTTTGTTAGGTTGTAATATTAGAAAAGTCAATGAATGAGATGGTAGGTAAACAAATGGATGGATAGGAACAAATGAAAATATAGGATCAAATACATGCAAAAATGATGAGACAATTACATATTAGCATCACCAAACACTTGTGCACATTACTAAGTAACGGAATGTAATGCATATGGCATTTCACTATTTATTTTTCTCAATCATCAATTTTTTTTATTTGCCTTCTTCTATTCTTTTCTCTCTTTTTTTCTTTTTTTTTCTTTTTTTTCTTTCCCTTTCTCTTTTTTTTCCTTCTTTTTTTTATAACATTGCATAAACAAATTTGAGAATGTATGCAAATGTCAAATGATGCAATCATGTTTTGCCTTGAGAAGTAACACAATGTACTTGAGCCTAGAATGTAATGAAACAATGGTTTATGAAATGAAAATGATGGGCTCAAAAGGGTTGAACAAAGGAAAATCATATTAGGGATGGCTTTTTGGTTTATCTGACTAATGAAATGAATGCCTAAATCATATATGTCATGCCAATACAAGTGCAATCTCAAGCAAGAACCAAGACAAGTTCTAGAGAGTAATGGAGTGGATGGACGTACCACACATATAAAATGAACAAATAGGCCCAAAAATCCTTCCATCAAGGCTTTGTGTTTCCTAATTGCATTCATCAATCTTAATCAAAGCATCAATCTTCGAACTTAATGCATATGACATTAACACTTCTTTTCAACAAACTCTAAGTCACAATTAACCAAATTGCCATTGAAATACTAAAACATATGCCAATTCAAGGCTCAAAATGTGCATTTTACTAACCCAATCATTCCCAAAAACAATTCAATTTTTCTCAAGCTAAAGGAGATTTCTTTCACAAAACAATAACTCACTCCCCCACACTTATCTCTTACATTGTCCTTAATGTAAACCCAAATTTATAGTAAACAATGAAGCTTGAAACAGTAATAAGAGATCAATGTGAAGAGTAAGTCACAATTACATCCTAAAACACACAATACAAACAAAAACAATACACACTAGATATAACGTAGCTATCTTTACTACTGGTGACACCCTCCCCCACACTTGTTCTTAAACATATAATCATGCAAATCAGTCCAAAACAATAAGAATAAGAGAAAGGAAGGATACAACCTTATCATGGAGGCTTGTAGCTCTCGTAGTAGAGGCGGAGGCAATTGGCTCGAGTGTGGAAATGTCCTCCATAACCATCCTTCAGTTTGTAACTCCTCTTATCACCTTTGGCCACCACTTCTAATGGACCAATCCATGTCTCCTTGAATTCCTCATGAGGAGTAGAGTAATGAGGCACGTAAGTCATAACATAGTTACCAACTTCAAAAGTGTTCTTTTATGCTTGAAGCTCCTCATAAGTGAGTTTATTTAGATCAATGTACAGAGCATGAAGTGGTAATAGTGAAGAGCTTCCAAAACCATTCTTAGAACTCAGGGGCTTCTCTTGGTTAGGTGGTGGATTAGTATGGAGTTGGCACACCACCTTCACTGGTTTAGAAACACGTCTCAAGGCTTGCAAAATATTCAAAGGCCTCTTTGCATGAGTCTTAGCAGCTCCACTATACCCTGCACTATTGTCACAAACAACACCTTTCTCAAACGTACCAGGTTAGTGGAAGACTCAACAAGCATAGTATCATTAGGCAAAACAGCACATGGAGCGGAAAGAGTGTAATCCAATGAACTAGCACTAGAACACTGCACGTCACTACCATGTGAGGGGGAAATAGAAGAACAAGGGTGAGAAGGGGTAGCTGTAATAATCGGTGCATCAACATGACTTAATTGCTTATGAGAAACTAATTCATGCTCAACAGAAGTATTTTCATGTAATTCATCAATAAAATGAACATCAAGCAAAGAGTAGTCTTCATGTGGTTGTTTCATTGTTTCATACATGTTGAAATGCACAAAACTATCACCAACAAACATAGTAATGGAACCCTCATGCATTTTGATGTCATTTCTTGCAGTCCTCATAAAAGGTCTACCCAAAATCAAGCCCCTCACTCAAAGTATCCTTAGACATGTCTACAACATAAAAGTCTGCAGGAATGATCAAATCTTTGACCTTCACTAATACATCCTCAAGCACCCCATGTGGATATCTAACAGTTTGATCCGCCAATTGCAAAATAACACTAGTGGGCTTGAGGATAGTGGTACTTAGGGACTCATAGACTGATTTTGGCATCACATTTATCGCTGCCCCTAGTTTAAGTAATGCCTCTGAATAGTATGCTTCCCAATAGTGCAAGGAATATTGAAACTACCCAGATCTTGACACTTAACCGGTAGTTGAGGTTTGAACAAAGCACTCACATTGGAAGGCAATTGGACCATCTCATTTGGTTTGAATCTATTCTTATATTTACATAGGTCCCTTAGAATTTTGGCATATTTGGTTGTTTGACAAATTCAAGCATATTGACTTCAATTTTGCTAAACAGTTCATACAAATCATTATCATGCATTTCATGAGCCTTTTTCATGCCTTGAATATAGGAATGAGGGAAGGGAAGGTCTTTGAGATTTACCTTTTTACCTTTATTGCTTAAGGCTCCATTACAGCGCATTTGGATTTCACTTTCAGCTACATCATCCTCTTGACTTTCAGCTTGTATGGATGGCTTTTTCTTCAAAAGGATCTTCTCTTTCTTGCTTTTGGATGAAGGTACAACAATAGAAGTTGAGGCTCTTTCTTGCATTTCTTCATCATAATCAACTTCTATGTCTTCATCCTCCTTGTCCTTAAACCCAACTTCTTTCCCACTTCGCAGTGTGATTGCGTTGAGTGCCTTAGGATTCATCACAACATTAGACGGCAAACTTTCTTTCTTAGCATCTTCTTCACTCCTTGAGTTAGACAATTTAGAAATAAAGGTAGTGAGATCATTGTGCTTCATCTCTATTTGCTCAATCTTGTCACAAAGTTTACCCATCATCTTCATTAGGGCTTCACCCCTATTTGGTTCTTGGATAGGCACCTCCCTAGATGTTGAAGGGAAATAATTGGAGTTCATAGGGATATTTCCAAACTGCCCTTTAGAGCTTCTAGCACCTCTGTACATATTGTCCTTGCCTTGACTAGCTTGATATCCCTTATTGTAAGCATTAGGGTATGGCTCTCTTTGATAGAATTGGGCAGGTCTTTGGAAATTCATGGATGCCACCTTAGCGGGCTCACATTGAGAAGGGCAAGTTTGGTTCTGAACTTGCTGAACTGAGTGTGTGATAAAGCCTTAGTCAAACAATAAGCAACTTGACTATTAGATGGAATATATCTGATATCCAGTTGCCAAGATAGGACCAAATCCCTAATAAAATGAACATCTATTTCTACATGCTTGCTTCGAGTATATTGCACATGATTTGTAGCAAGGGCCTTTGCACTCAAGTTATCACACCAAATAACAGAAGGTCTACGGAGAAATAAACCAAGCTCAGTGATCAAGGAACATAGCCATTGTAGTTCTGCAGCCCCATCAGCTAAGGCTCTATATTCTGATTCAGAACTAGCTCTAGAAACTACCTTCTACTTTCTGGAAGCCCAAGATATCAAAGTTTCACCTAAATAAACACATATGCCCTTAACAGATTTTCTATCATTAACATCAGTTGCCCAATCTGCATCCGTGAATGCAATAAGCTGAAGAGATTTAAAAGGTTTGATATGTAAGCCAAAAAGAAGAGTTCCTTTAAGGTAGCGGAAAATTCGCTTAACACCCTGAAAGTGTATTTCAGTAGGATGAGCCAAAAATTGACTTAGTTTATTCACTGAGAAAGCTATATCTGGTCTAAAGGTTGTTAGATACTGTAAGGATCCAATTGCTTTACGATAGGTGGAAGGATCAGACAGATGTGTTCCCTCATGAGCAGAAAAACGATGACCTATAACCATGGGAGTGGGAACAGGAGCACAATGTGACATGTTAAACTTCCGTAACAGGTCCAAGATGTATTTGCCCTGATTAATATATATGCCAGAGGAGTCCCTATGAACATCCAGATCGAGAAAATAATACAGGGGTCCTAGATCCTTGAGTGAAAATTCCTTATTCAAGCGCATAATGAAATCAAACAAAACTTGAATCATTCCCAGTAATCAAAATATCATGAACGTAAATAAGAATAAATACCATACGATTGGGTTAATGTAGAAAGAACAGAGAAGTGTCACTACGCGCATTGCGGAATCCCCACTGCAGCAGAACACTCTGCAGGCGTTCAAACCAGGCGCGAGGTGCTTGTTTGAGACCGTAGATCGCCTTGATGAGCTTGCACACGTGCGTTGGTTTATGAGGGTTAGAGAAGCCTTCAGGCTGGTGCATGAACACATCTTCCTTCAGAAAACCGTTGAGAAAAGCATTATTGATATCCAGTTGTCGTACCTCCCATTGAAAAGAGACAATAAAGGCAAGAATGAGACGGATAGTGGTAGGCTTAATCACAGAGCTGAATGTCTCACCATAGTCAACGCCAGCTGACTGCTGAAAGCCCTTTGCCACCAGTCGCGCCTTGTATTTGAGAATGGAACCATCGTCTTTGAACTTCGTTTTGAAGACCCATCGAAAATCAACCAACTTCTGACCGTGAAATGGAACCAGTTGCTACATGCCATTGCGTTGAAGAGCAAGGAATTCACTCTGCATCGTAGCCCTCTAGTAAGGAATCATCAATGCATCAAAAAGGGAGATGGGCTCAGCGGCTTGATCGAGAAACTTGGGTGTCTCAGAGGAAAGAAGACCTAAAACGGATACTTAGGTTTGACAACGCCCAACTTTGCTCGGGTTACCATATGATGGATATTACGAGGTGGAGACATCGGGTTTGGGTTGGCGACCTCAGTTGCTTCAACAGTTGGTGAGTCACGTGGCAATAGAGAGGTTAGCTCGTGACTTTAGTGAGTGCTCGAGTGAGCACGTGAGGGAGAGTGGATCGAGACCCGAGACGGTGATGAACCAGGTACAGCAAGAGGAGACGAGGGCGACAATGATAAAATCCAAGAGGAAGATGACATGCCCAAGGATTCTGACTTGGGAGGTGAGGAAACAATTGCCATTGGTATAGCCAAGCTGCTATTAAGATCTCCAGAAGGTATACGTTGGTGAAGGAAGCCTGTAACAAAAGGAATGGATGATGTATCGAAGATAACATGGTGCGAAATGTAAATAGGACCTGTCATGCTCAGACATTTGAAACCCTTTTGTTGAGATGATGGTCCAAGAAAAACACATTTCTGGCTATGGAAGTCCAGTTTATGAGAATTGTAAGGCTTTAAGCACAGGTAGCATACACAACCGAATGGCTTTAATGACTGATAATCTGGTTCTGTTTTGAACAAGTAAAACAGAGGAGAAACACCATGGAGCACTGGAGTGGGAAGGCTATTAATCAAGAACACTGCCATATGAAATGCTTCTGTCCAGTACTTAAGAGGCATTTTGGCTTGGGACAACAAGGTGAGGCCAACCTCAACAATGTGTCGATGTTTTCGTTCAGCGCGTCCATTTTGAGAGGAAGTGTATGGACATGCATAACACATTTGAATGCCAGACGTTGCTGCAATTTTGTTGATTGGATGATACTCAGACCCATTATCACATTGAATTGCCTTAATTTTAACTTGAAACTGATTTTCGATCATGGCAGAAAAGTGCTTAAAAGCCACTACTGCGTCACTTTTATATTTCAGCGGATATAACCACGTAAATCGACTAAAATCATCAATGAAATGTATATAAAATCTATAGCCATTTGTTGATTGAACAGAAGAGGGACCCCACAAATCAGTGTAAACTAGTGCGAATGAACTAGAGGCACGAGATATGGAATTCTGAAGTGGTAATTTCTTTAATTTTCCACATTGACAGGCTTCACATACAAAACGTTCATTTACTTTGACATTCTCATTACACTTAAGCAAAATTTGTTTCAATATTCGATTACTAGGATGACCCAACTTGTAATGCCAAACCAAAAAGTCTTCATCATTCTTGGAGAAATCTGCCATGAAAGCCTTCGCAAGAATTTTGTGAGTATTATTCATTGGATACAACCCCTATTTTGGAATTCCCTTCATTAGTAGTCTTCCTGTAGCTTTGTCCTTCACAGTGCAACCAGAGTCAGAGAATGTAAGAAAAACTTCATTATCTTCTACCAATCTGTTAACACTAAGAAGATTCTTAGAAGCTTGAGGCACAACAAGAACATTGTTAAGTCAAAGAGAGGAATCAGAGCAAGAGAGATAAGTATTGCCAATACCAAAGATTGAAGTTTTGGCTCCCGTACAGGTAATGAGATGTGACTTACCTACTGGGATCACCTTTTTGAGCTGCGAAGAATCAGTAGTGACATGATGATTCACACCACTGTCCATGTACCAATCACCATCATCCATAGTATTGCTGTCAGCATAATAAGCTTGAGCCTCCGGAAGAAACTGGTGCGTGGGTGGACGGAACGATTTGTCAAAGCGCATATAGCAGTTGGAAACGCGATAACCAGAGCGTTCACATAAGTCACAGTATGGGCGACCATGTGACTTATCACCAGCAATAGAACGTCCTCCACCAAAGTTTCGACCACGACCCCGATTGCCTCTGGTATTAGATCGACCACCTCTCTAGTAACCGAGAGGAGGCAAGTTGGAGCGACCACCACGGGAGGCAAGATTAGCTAAGGGTTGAATAGTCAGGGAATTAAACTAATGGAGTTGTTCGATGCGACTTTCAAATGCAAGTAAGGTTGATTGAGCCTCAATACATGTGAGATCGATTTGATCAATAACCTTGACGACCACAGCGTTATAGTCAGCGTCCAGGGCGTTGAGTGTATGAAGGATGAGTTCATCTGTGGAAATTGGCGCACCAGCAAGAGCTAGCTGATCAAAGAGGTTCTTCATCCGGGCAAGATAGTCAATCATTTTCATGTCATTTTCGCGAATCTGATGGAGTTCAGATTTGTAGATCATGACCCGAGACTTGGAGATAGCACATGTAAGGATTCGAGCTTCATTCCAGAGATCCTTGGCGGTGCGGCAGTGAAATAATTGAGCACCGACATCTTGTGACATGGTATTCCTAAGCTAGCCGACCAATATTCGATCAACAGCATACCATTCTTCAAATGCGGGATTCAAAACCACCTCTTTAGTTCCAGGAGCACAGAGAGTCATACAGGGAGCTTCAGATAAGCTGTTGATGTGAGACTGAAGTCGATTTCCTTCAATCAGAGGCAAAACAACATATTCCCATACAAGATAATTGTTTCGATCCAACTTGATGGACGTGGTTTGACTTGAAGAGCTAAACAAGGAGTAGGACTTGGGAATGGGAGCAGAGGAAGCTTCATCGGAGGTATTAGATGATGCAGACATGACGAGAGGGAGGATGTGAAACCTCGCTCTGATACCAAGATAGAAATGATGTGATAGAGCAGAGAATAGAAATGGATGAGATAATCAGGTTCTCATGCCTTCATGATATATATGTAGTCATGTCCCATGATAAGCATACAACAGAATTAGTTACAGAGTGGTATGAGCAATACATGCATAACAGAATTTGTTACAGAGGGGTGTGAACGATACACGTGCTCTAATAGTGCATTACATGTGAGAGTTACAGCTGTACATTCATATTGATACAATAAGCTAATTATGATTTTACACTAACAAAGAGAAGAAGGGGACGTATGTAGTTAAAGAGTGTTAGAGAGAGATGCGGAGAGTGAGATGACAGTGGGGATGTGTTGTACATGGAAAGATATTTTAGGGGATTATCCCTCTTTTCATAAGTAATAACTATTTAAATAATCTAAAATAAATTAACACTTAAAATTAATTAAAAGTAATGGAAGCGTAAAAATGTTTGTATTTTAATATTATCAATTGAAGTGTTATTATTTTTTATATAGCTGATTTCATCCCGATTTGATCCATTAACCATTGAACTACTGTCTCAACTTTTAAACCTTGACATCCATTAACATATCCCATGTGGACAGCTTGCATAGTCGTAAAATTAATTCATAATTAATTCATAAATGTCCTACTCCTTGCATAGTCGTAACTCGTAAGGTTTTTTTTAGATCTCATAAGAAGGCAATTTAAAAATATATTTATGAACACTCTTTCGATCCTAAGGTATATACGTCTTAATTTTGGTTCAGATGAATTCGTGAAACCTAACTCACCTCATTTTTTTACCGAAAGAAGAAAGAAATAACTATGGGAAAACAAAAAATTTGCAATTCAATTATAAGAGAGTCGCATTACAAAAATTTTATGAAAGAAGCACAAGATGAGAGAAATATAATAATGGCTTGTGCCTCCAAGGACAAACACACGCTCGTGCATATATATATATATATATGTGTGTGTGTGTGTGTGTATATTGCCTTGAGGATTAAACATTGGGTTACTTTAATTTGAATAAGGAATGTAATCATCAATTGGTATATAAATCCATTCTTTCCATGATGTATTCACCTTTTAACGATTGAAGATATAAAGTTCAAATGAATACGGAAGGATGCATCTTGGAACCAATTAGCCCAAATAAACAAGTAAGCCAGACCTCATTTAGAGCTCGTTTGGAAGTCATTTTGAAAATAGCTTTTATAGATTTTGAGGCAAAAACCTAGGTTTTGAAAAGGTGATTTTGTTTGGGAAGTTTTGACTTATGGATTCCGAGGCAAAAAGTAGTTAGAAAAGATGAAAGAGAAAAAGAAAAAGTAGGAAATAAAAAATTTATTAGGAGAGATGGTGTGATTTGATAAGAAATAACTTTTTCAAAACCTAGGTTTCAAATCGAAGTTTTGTATCCAAAATAGCTTTTCCGGAAAATATAAGTACTTGGATAAAACTAGATTTTGGGAAGTGAAACCAAACAAGCTCTTGGAGTATTTTATTTTTGGGTGGGGTTACAACTTACACGATAGATTATTATTCTATTCCAAAATAAAGATCCATTTTGCGACACAAGGTAAAATTGTAAAAAAAAAAAAAATCAAAGAAACAAAAGCACACTCATTGTTCATATTTTACTAGAACACTCAGAAGATAGAAACATAACCAAACTTCACATGAAGAATCAGAAGTCATCTTCCTCACGATCCATGAGCTTCCTGGAGCCATCTTCTTCCTGATCCATTCCCTTGTTCTTCTCAACCCACCATGACGCAGGAATAAGATACTCGTCTTTCAAAATATCAGCATCCTTATTGGCAAGTGCAAGATCACGATCCACAACCAATTCGAAATCCCCAAAAAGCCCTTGTGTTCCTGCAAGGCCATGCATGTAACACTCCAAGTTGTGCCAAGTCCTGATTGTCCCTGGGCTCTTCAAGTAGGGAGATTTCTGGGTATTCATCTGCAGTACTTCACCCACAGCCGGATAGGCCACAACGACTGGAACCTTTGGAACAACATCAAGAACATTCTCAACCC